>JBCJKE010133180.1:3989-17831 GCA_039654525.1 Melibe bucephala
CTTTTTTGGAGCAACCCCCCCCCCCCCCCCCCCCCCCCAAAAAAAAGAAAACAATAACATTAAACTGGTCAAGAAAACTGTAAATTAACCAAAAAATTCTTTTAAAATCATATTTAACAAGTCAGAAAACAAAACAAGCAGATTATAATTATTCCTTTACCACTTCATCACCATCTTTCAGCAACGCATCTGTTTCCTCTTTCTCCCTCTCCATTTCTCTTTCCTCTTCCAACACAACAGGCTCCTCAGTCTTCTCCCAAACCCGCATAGACTTATCCTGAGATGAAGAAATCACAGTATTTCCACTTGGACTGATGGCCAGACTGCGAATATCTCCAAAATGACCCTGGAAACATAATGCCAACATAGTGAGTCAACATACTCAATAAGAGTTCACAACAAAGTACATTATTACAGTTGGTAAGAATTCACAGTGAGTGTCACTGATATTATCAGGCACTGTGAGTAAAAAGCATTAGTACTCACATTCAGTAGTCATAAAGCAACAGGCAGGCAGGTAGACAGATGGTAAACCATAAACAATTTTCAAATTTTATTCAAAATAACATCTTCATTCGGGTAAAATTTAAGATTCACGATACAGTTGTAAAAATTATATATAATGTTACATATACATTTGTTACTTCTTTTTCTTTCTTTTTTTTGACAATATGTGTATCCCAAGTGTTTCTTGCATATGTCTTTCTTCTTTTTTTTTTTTCTCTCTCTTTGGGATGGAATTTAAAAGAAAAGATAAAGCAGGAAAGTTTGCTTAATACATGTAATATATGTGGGAAATTGACTTACAATTGAATATGTTATATAATCTAATAGTACATATTAATGACATACAATGCTACTTTAACAATGTTGAATAATCATACACTAAAACGAATATCATAACAGAAACAATGGCTAAAATCTTTTCTTTTTTGTAATCTTCTATCTGCATGAAAACATAAGCATCAGAATTTGAGGACATTTTCATTTACAAATTTAAGAGCAAAATAAAATTGAGGACTTTCACAATGTTGACCCTTTGAAAAAAAGAAAAAAAAAAGAAAGGGGGGATAGGGTGGTGTTTAAAAGACTAGCAAACACCCTGAAATTACCTCAAGTGTTAGAATGTTCTCAAAGTTGTCGGCATCCCACTGTTTCACCTTTCGATCTTTGCCAGCAGAGAAAAATAAATGTGTTTTCGGCACAAACGCCACAGAGGTGACACTGCAATACATGAAAAAAATAAATACGGACATGAAATCCCCATTCAATATGTATACAGATAGTTGGCTTCTAATATGCCTTCATCAGACTTGCCAAGTTGAAATTTTCAAAATTAGATGAGATAGAAGCAAAACATTTTAGTTTTGGGAACATTTCATAATCAACAAAGTACTGTGAAAATTTATTCACTGAATAATAAACATATCCCCTATAGGTGGACTGTGCACAGAAAATGTGTTAAGAGGCTTGTAAAGTTTACTTAACCATCAACAACTTATAGAGTACATTGTTTTTTCCACATGAATCTTGAAAAGTATCACCATCCTCTAACCATATCATGATGTATCCTAGATCTTTGTTGTCAGTCCAAGTTCATTGACCTTTTCATCCAATAACTCAGCCATTGTGTTAAACTAGACTATCACATGTGTTTTCCAATAAAGGCATATAGTCGAATAATGCAATAAAAACAATTTGATCTATAGGGCTTGTTATGCTTTTTCGGTAAGCACTCCATCACCATCTTTACTTCCTGTGTGACCCTCACTCATAGTAAAAAGAGTAAAGGTGGCTTGACATCTTAAACATTTTTGTATTACAATATTAGTTTTGTTACAGTTTGTTACATAGGCCTGGTACAACATTTGATCTCTTATAGATGATAAGGAATCACTTCTTTTAAATATGAATGCACTCAGATGCACTCAATCTTGTACTGATCACATGTGATGGTTGGCAGCCTCAGTTCCAGTCCAGTAAATCATTACATTATTCTTTCCCTAAAATTGTTACCACTTACTAGGCCCAGGGTTGAAATTTTGTCATTTGAAGTTACTAAAAGCATTAAAAGAACAAAGAACGAAATTAGCATTTACTCATTACCTTTCATCATGAGCAAAAATAGATTTGTGACAATCACCAAAATCCAATCCCCAGATTTTAATGTTACGGTCTGCAGAGCCAGTGACGATGAGTGTACTGTCCGATGAAATATCCATACACAAGACTGGGAGTTTGTGACCATACAAAGAAAGGAAGAACTAAGAAAGAAAGGTAAACAAAAATGGGGAAAGGCAATAAAATAGCAAGAACAAACAATATAAAAACAAAAACAAAAATAAAGCCTCTTAGCTTACTCTCTATTTTTCACCTTTTCAAAACCTATAAAATTTACATGTAGTGATTTTTTTTTTTTATCTGTTTACAAATATATAAAACAGTCATCTTGGACATATGGCCTAGTCTTACCTTTAAAGTATCTGCAAAAAAAACTTTGACTGTGTTATCTAAAAGGGCAACAGCCAATAATCTGTGGTCTGGTCTGTGAAGGAAAAAATGTTGACAAAAAGGTAAACACTAATTTATTGAAACACAAAGATTTGCATAACTGTCATCCAAGAGGTAAATGTCAGGGGAGGGAGACCCAAGAGTTGACTTTCTAATACATACATAAAGTTGATTCCAAAATCCAAACGTTAGATGGCTTTTCCAATTCTAAATTACAATGGGTTCAAAAAAAAATTATATTTCATTATGCATTTAAAAATCAAAGAAACAGAAAATAAATCCATTGAAAGTGGAGCCTCTACCTGAAATTACAAAGTTTTCAAAATTGAGTATGATGTAAAGAATTTTTTTTTTTTTTTGCCCCTACTCATGTTTTAGAAATTCACCAACAACCATTTTCTTTGACAAAAAGACAAATAAGTTAGAGATGAAGGTATTCTTTTCCATGGAAACAAGAAAAATCTGGACTATTATAAACCTTTGCTTCAACTACGTTACAAAAGAAATGACCATTTGCAAAATAATTCAATAGAAAACCAAAACATTATTTCCCTCAAATACCATCTGAATCTGTCAAAACAGGAAAATCAGAACTTACGAAAACTTGACCCCTAAGACATCCTCATCCATCTTTAAGGTCCGGGTGTGTTCCAGAGTTAAAATCTTACTGCAAGATGAAATTGATAAACAACAGAATTAGAGTCTGACAGAATTCCTGATTTAAACAAATCACGTCTATTACACTAGATGATAACAAATATACAATCCACTTGTAACATATGTATCAAACTATTCCCAGAGACATATTTGAAACTAAAACAAAACCTACGATACAATCATTTTTTTCAAAAGATCAAAGTTAAGAAGAAAAAAAAAATTCATGTTGAATAAACATAGCTATTGACTGAAATAAAGCTGAGAGCATTCCTTTTATTTCTCAACTTTTTTTTTCTATCTCAACAGTAAGTTTCATCTCTTCAATTTGATTCTTTGGAAAATTAAGAATTTCAGTGCCTTAACAGAAAATACTATATGAGTTTCCTATTTCAAGACCTAAAAAAAAAAAAAAAAAAAAAAAAAGCTTTTCATGCAAATGATTTGCTTGGTCAATATGCTTTGCAATCACTCACCATTAATAACAAGTGGCATGAATCAGAACTACTTACAAGTGACCTGCAAAAGCTGACATATTTGTCTCAATCTTACATCTCACAATAAAAGTTATAACTCTAATCACAACAGGCTACTTAAATATAAATCAATTTTCAATTTTTATGACAAGAAGAAGCATACCACTGATGTCCCATTTCATTATTGGTGACTAATTCATAATTCCAGAATTTCACTTCTTGATCTGCTCCTCCTGATACAATGCCTCTCTGGTTAAAAAAAAAAAAAAATCAAACAGAATAAAATAAGAAATGAAACACTGCAATGTAAGACAACTCTTATGTAAGATATGTACTGTCATTTAAGGAATAGACATTATATTTATCAGCCTCCTGAATTAATGAATTGCAAGCAAAATATTTTGAATGAATTATATTTCATCAGACAGCCATGGTATACATAAATTGGTAAACTGAGAAAAAGGATTTAAACAATGTAGAATTTAAAAGCAGAGCAGCAATAGAAATATCTTAGTATGTTAATTTAAATCGCCATATAAATTCATCTGTAAGCACCCAGCACAACGTGTCAACTGAGGGCAAGCTTGGTGGTAACTAAAACTGAAGCTTGATTCTGCACTGTAAAGGGCCCCTTGAAAGGAGGCTATAATGTGGGAGGGAAAAGAATGAAAGGTTCAGAGAGGTAATTAACCCAAAAGCACATCATTAGAGATGATACCTTATCTGGCAAGGGTGTCACAGACCACACGGCTCCATTGTGAGCTTCATAGGATTCCAGTAAAGATCCCCTGTCAATGTCAAATAGCTGAAGACGGCCAGACTGAAATGCAGAAAAAAAAAAATCAAGCACCATTTGAATCAATGTAACGTACACAGGCGTGATCACTACTAAGCCATTCATTCTAATCTTGCTAACATTACCATTATAGAAAGCCTTACCTTGGTTCCAATGACAAAGTGTTTATCACCTCCAACAAAAAGAGAGCACAGAGCGTAGTCACACTTCATAGTGCGAGTACAGTAGAATGAATCCCTGAAACATAAAACAAGAGGAGAGATGAACATAACATATGCATGGGGTGTAACAAAATGAAACATTGAAAGAATCTTTGGGGAATAAAGTACACTGAATACAAATAACCGCAATCATAGTAAATAACGTTGATAAGATGGGAAATTGAATACAAAAAGATATTACCTGTTCCAAAGTTTTACTTCGGCAGCACTGGCCGACAATACCAAGGCATTGTCAGCACTAAAGGAAAGAGTTCGAACATCGGTGCGATGGCCATAGTATATTATAGGTCCATGTGACTTTATATCTGCTTTGTTTTTTTCAACATTGATAAGACCTGTTTCAATCTTGTTGTCAGCTAAAAGAACACAGTACTGAAAGAGGAGGCAATATTATATTTTATCATTCATTCACAGAATTACATCAAAATAAAAATTTTCTTCATTGTATGAATAAGTATGAGTCATTATTCATATTAGTAAAAATCCTCAGTTTGCAGTGTTCATGTACATAAGTAAGACATCAACATTAACTAAGGATCAGAAAGAAAAAAACCTTTAAAATTAATAATTTGATATTTAGAGAAATAAGATTAAAAGAACATACAGTGGCACAGACCATATTTAAAAAAAAAAAAAGGAAAACAAAATTGATAAATGTTTCCCTTAGGTACATAAAAGCAGTGAAAGTTATTTTGATCAATACAAAATTACCTCAACTCTCTGTATCGAGAAACAAAAAAACTAATATAAATTGCCACATCATCATTGAAACATTTTACATGAAATTTTACCTGGAGCCTTTTATTCCCATCCAAAGCCGAATCAATAGATAAAACCTTTGCAGTGAAAAGAAATCGTTCAAGGTGTTTGATTTCATCTTTTAATTTCACTTCTACATTTGATGTGTCAACTTCTTCTCCTGTGTCCCTGTAAAAAACAAAAGTATACAATGATAAAGTATAATACATATCAAATATTAAATGTCAGAGTTCATGAACATCATATTAATTAGTTACTTGATCCTTTCATTAAAATTATTCCTCGAACCTTTATAAAAAATACTCCACATGAATACTTAAAAAGATAAAATGTAAACCAACCAAACCAAATCATCAAACAAAATTTATAATGGAACATTTAGGAAAAAAAAATGATATACATAATATCCGACATGCATTTAGAAAAAAAAAAAAAAAAAAAAAAAAGCTGAAAAACTCAATTAATATCAACTATAAATGATTTCAGCAACTGCTTAAAAAGGAGTTGACAAATATATGCTGTGCACTTAGATGTCTTGGAAGATTTTGATAAAGTAGCCCACCATGGCCTATTAATAAAACTTTAAAATTATGGAATGCGAGACACAATACTCGACTGGACCAAATCATTCCTTAAAGGCAGAACTCAAAAAGCTTTTTGTACAAGGAATAGAGTCAAGCACCAAACCTGTTACAAGAAGTACCAAAAGGTCTACATCATTTGTGAATATACATAAAAAACATAGATCAAAACCTCATACAAGAAACCAATAGAAGATTATGAAAAAGACTGGAAAATGGAATTCCACCTAGAAAAATGCCAAGTACTTAAAATATCAAATAAAAGAAAAAACAAAACAAAAAACCCCAAAAAAACTTACAGAATCAAACTACTACTTTCGCAGCTTAACCTTAAAAATTACAAATAATGCAAAACATCTAGGTGTTATAAAAGATACACCGGTAATAAACTGTAACGGAAAGATAAAACTGAGCAATATGTGACAAAGCAAATAGCTTCCTAGCAATTCTAAAATGTAACATTAATGACTCTCCACAATATGTTAAAAATAGGTGCTATAAAACATTCATAAAACTAGCCCTATGTTATGATGGTGAGAGTAGAATCCACATTTTCAAAAACCAAATAGATGTCATCTAGAGGAAATACAAAAAATTTAGAAAGATTGGTAACCAACAACTATAACTATACATCAGGTTTTCAGGCTATACATCAAAAATAAACATGAAACAAGTACAGTGTACAAGTACCTCAGAGAACAAAGATGTAGAAATAAAGAAATACTCTATAATAATAATAATAATAATAATTTAAAAAAATACTTTTCGAAATAA
The DNA here is from genome assembly GCA_039654525.1 of Melibe bucephala. NCBI lineage: Eukaryota > Metazoa > Mollusca > Gastropoda > Nudibranchia > Dendronotidae > Melibe > Melibe bucephala. The sequence continues at coordinate 10,762 of JBCJKE010133180.1, forward strand.
TTAATGGCCAAGCTGTATTACCATTTGAAGAATTCAAAATGAAAAATAACCATACAAGATCCGGTGCTCAAACATTCACATTACCATCTTCAAGCTTAGACAGCCATTTGTATTCATATTTCCCTAGTACTTTCCAATTGAAGAATAAACTTCCAATCAATGTAAAACACAGTAAAGATACAGAAGATTTTAGACAAACATAAATGTACAACACTAACATCTAAATATTAGATAGCTACATTTCAGCATGTTGACAGGTATTTTCAGTTAACCGAGTTTATCAGCTTTTATAAGGATTAAACAAAATCTGGAATCACAAGAGATTTGGAAAGAGGAAAAATAGGAAGAGAGACTTCTGATAGAAGCTTAAACAAACTTTGTTATATATGCAGTATCATTCTAAAGTAATTTCTCTAAATACTGGCAACTTGAAATACTTATATGCACAGACTCACAAATGCTTTTTCCTCATCTTTTTCATCCTCTTGCCTTTCAATTTCGTGAGCTCCTCATTAGATGGCAGCGCAAAAACCTCAAGATGTCTGTCTGATCCCTTAAAAGAAAAACAAAACAAAACAAGAAATGATAACAGAATTCAGAGACAAATAGACACTGCAAAAATTGTATGCAGTAAAAAATACTGGAAAACTTCGTGGCACACTTCACACAGAACTCAATTTTTTTGGTAACTCTATTTTTCTATCATTTTGTGCCTATCCCTAGTTCTCCCTAAAATTTCAATATCAACATTTGCAGTGAAATCAGGGAGGAAAAATAGAGAATAACAACCTTAATCTTATAACAGCTGTTTTATATTATAATGTTTCAAATGGAAAATTAATTAATGTGCAAACTTTGTGAATGACATACATGCATGTATGTTTAGTGTGTCCTATAAATAATGAAAACTGAGTGCTGTCTCTTTTTTTTTTATTTTCATTTCTTTTCCTTTCTTTTTTTTTTTTTTACGCAATTATAGACCAGTATATTGTAAACATCTTGGAGTTAAATTGATTTCCGTAAAAGTAAATTTCATTATGGGGATAAAAAAAAAAAAGGACATATACGTATAAAAGATCATAAACACTTCATAAATTACAACTTTTCAAAATATGATGAAATTTATGGACAACATTATATTAGAAAAGACAAAAGAAAAACTAAAATAACCTTTGCCACTACATAGTGTATGTCTTAACATATAAAACCCATTATTATGTCAACTGACAATCAATGTAAATTACAGTATTCAAAATTGCCTCATACTGTAAATTAAAGCCAAAAAACTTACATGACACAGCAAAATGGTTTGAGTTTGATCAGTGGTCAATGTGGCAACACGGTCTATGCCCAGTCTCATGACGGAGCCAACTTTTGTACACGTCAAGATTTTCTGTTCAAATAAGAACATGAATAAACTTATTTGGAGAAAAAGATACATGAAAACATATTATGCCACCACTTAATGTTCTTTCTAATAATTACATATATTACAAAAAAAGTCATTTGCATGAATGTAGAGTACATCATGAAAATGTATCACAAACGAAAATTTGCCACATTGCTCTCGACTCTTAACATGTAAGGGTAAAAAATAAATCAAATATTTCCTACACTTTCAGCATATGCCTCCTGAAAACTATTGGCAAAATAGATTTCAAAAACAACATTTAACGATGCAGACTTTATAAACGATAAAATTGTGACATAATATCTATAAATCCAAACCAATACCATTGCTTCATCTGCTGCTTTTTCTTCTTCAGTTCTTTCATCATCACTATCATCCTGCATTTCTACATTGTCATCACTTTCGTCATCAGTTGACTGTTTCATTTTTTTAGAGGGAGGCCCTTCTTCATGTCCAGAAGTCCTTTCTGTGGGTGGCTGAGTGCCAAAATGATGAAGTATGGATAACAAAATCATTATTATGGTAAGATTATTTAAACATAAATCATACTTCATCAAATTCAATGCTATAAAGTAAAAGAGGTATCACAGGTAAAATATAAACAATTATTCTGTAAACATATATGGAAGAAGCAGGAATTGTTCTCATTATGTTTTCTTGGCTAAATTTTAAACAAGAAACAATCACTGAATCACAAATAGAAAGTAAAATAACATGTGAAACATATGAGCATTTGACCTCTAAATTAATAATGTTGTTTAAAAGTAATGAACCAAAAAATATATATATTTAGCAAAAGACAAATTAATAAATTAATAAATTAATAGGTTAAACTAATAAGTCATAGAATAAAAATCATACTATTTATCAGATGAACTTAAAAACATATCCAACTTTGAACTTAAATATACCAAAATCTCGTTACAGGTTTATATGCTATTTTGCATGATACAAATAAAATCTATTTTACACATTTTGTCTAAATTTTATATGCATCCAATTCTTTGTTTCTTCAAAACTATGTCAAAAATCAAATATCAGGCTTGCTTTTCACGCTGACTGATAAAACAATTTCCCTTTGCTTAAATTAGGGGGAAACCATAAAATTATAGATTGAACCAGCGAGGGAAAAATACACCACAAGAAGTAACTTTACCCTAAAAACACAACCAGGGAAGAACATGGGCTAAAGAGTTTTACCAACCCTGTCTTGGGCCTAGACTACATTACTAATTTTTTTTTTTTTTTTGGTTCATACCCCATTGCTTGCATCATTGCAAATTGCAGAGACGAATGCAATACCACATATTAATTTAGGCCTAGCAAGCAATGTCAAATCGTAACAAAAATAAATCTATTGGAAACCATGCAATGATAAGGACAAAACACTTTCTTTACAGATTATGGAAATCGCAGAAATCTGATTTCTGTTGGGTAATTCAAACATCTACATATCATGCTGGAAATGCTAAAAATATTGTGACGAAAGATAAAATACCTCATCATCAAGAAAGTTAATGTCCCAAACCCTAAGCTCACTGTCACCAGATCCTGTCACAAGCCGTGTGTCATCTCTCAACAACACAAAATCATAGACCTATGAGAAAATAGTGAAATTATCACTGATCAGGAACAAAATAATTTTTAAGATACATTAAAGAGAAAAAAAATATTTTTTTTAAATCAAAGAAAACAAAACTAAGCAAAACAAAAATTACTGTTGACATTTGTGACAAAATCATAACATCATCAAGGGAAAGAATATGATATTTTCCTTCTCTAGGAGACTAGCAGTAAGAAATAGATATACTACAATTTGACAAAACTGGCACATGCATTCTACTACATTCCTTTTCCATTAATATTGACCAATATTATAATATTTGATGAAAGCAGTGATGAATATAAATTATAATGTCACAATTCAAAATTGGAATCTCACCTCAGTTTTATGGCCAACAACTGTATAAAAGCAATGCTGTGTTTCAAGGTCCCAAAATTTGACAAGTGTGTCTTTAGAACTGAAAAAAAAAAAAAAAAATTCAATTGATCATTAATTTCTTAGCATCACCACGTGTACTAAAAAAATGTAAATTTAAAGTATCTGATATGATAAAAATTCTTTGTTTTATACATGATCACACACACACACACAAATACACACACAACTACGCATGCATACACACACGCACACAGCAGTTTCATAGTCATATTTCAAAATTGATCTGATCATGGTATATATCCTTGATAGTAATCTGTAAAACACAAACCAAAAAAAAACAAAAAAACACAACAAATATAAAAAAGCCCGAAGCAAAAACCAAAACTTATTATTTTTTGGGACAGCATTCAAATGCACATTAAACTTCACCATGAGTCCCCCAAATGCAGTATGATAGCTGAAAGGCTGATATTATAAACAATTTTCTTTAGGAGCTCTATTAGATGTAAGTAGACAACAGCTTTGAATTAGCCTCTTACAATGGAAACACCGGTCACTTTCCCCACTTACATGTATCTACAAATGAAAAGCTTTAAGTACATATTGATCCCACTTTAAAAACATTTAACAAACATACCTTGTAACAAGCAAATTGCGTCTTGAAATAAAAGCAGCTTTAGTGATCTCTTTCTTGTGCCCTTTCAGCCGGAATAAACCAGATTCACTAACTATGTCCCAAATAATGACATCCGTATCCTGCAAATTTTTAAAGGGAAGTAAATATAAGAAAAGAGAGAAAATCTTATTTGACACATTCTCCTGTATATTAAAAAAAAGAGAATTTTTATTATCTTCACACAAATGCCATAGAAAACTATGATCTAGTGATTGGGCTATCAATATTTACATTGTATCATTTCAAGATGAACTATACCAGGTGGTCATAAAAAAAAATGAGATTAATTATAGGACCTTGAATCTTCAAAACAATTCAATGATTAATTCTAAAATTCCATACACTTATAAACAGATATATCTCCAAAAACTTCATGAAAATTTATTTAAAAAACCAAACGCGCAGCAGAAGTTTTAATAAAGTACATAAATTATAATATCAAACAACAACAAAACCCCATTGGTATAAAAATTTAACTCACATTTATAATATTATAACTGATCGATTGATCTGCCTTTCTGTACGATTGAAATTGATTTTTTTAATCTATTCATTTGTGACCTTTCCCAGTATTCTCATTTTCTTTCTTTTAGGATCTCCTCAGTGAATTGTACTAATTGTTGCCAATGCACCTTTTATTATCAAGGAAATCCAAATGCAATAAAAAATAATCCATCGGGTTCAAATTCAGTGACTGGGCTGGCCATTCTTTTGTAACAAAACTAATGTTATCTAGGATTATAACTCTTGTGTAGATAAGTCAAATGTAAGACTCAGCATTAACTTGGATCTTTTTGTGTCAAAGAAGTGTATTCTAGTCTCTCCATGCTATGAGACACCCTCAGATATCATTATCTTCTTGAAAAATTAAGTTTCCTTATTGATAAAGCTGAAAAAAATAAATGATCATTTTATTGCTAAAGCTAATAACAAGTGCTTTTTAGGCAGCATTGTAGTCTCGATATTTTATTTTTGAAGTGAATCAAGTGAATCACTACATCCGCGCTCTTTATTCTATCATTTTGCATACACAAAGTACACAAACATATTAATCGATAGAAAAAAAATTTGTTAAAATTAATCTTGAAGTCTTGTAGCTATCGATTGACAAAAGCAGTCATTTATTATGATCACCAAGTATTTAAGGCTATGACATGTATCTAGTATCATTGACAAAATTTCACCAAAAAAAGTATTTGAAATGCTTGAATAACAAACAAACAAACACAAAAAAGAAAAAGAAGAAAGAAAAAATGAAGAAAAGAACTAAAACAGAGAAGACAATTATACTGAAAATAACAAAGGCAACAACAGAAATATAAAATACTCAAGCATAGATATAATGCATGTATTGTCAATGATTTTACACACCAAAAATTCATATTTAAAAAGATAAAAATAAAGAGGAAATCTCACATAACAAAAACAAAACAACCATTGACACACACACACACACACACTGAATTATTTTTTGTGCTTTATAAAATATAAACTATAATACATTTAGCTTAAAGAGAGAAAATATGTAATAGGAGGCACAAAATGTTTATGACCAGATACATGCTTCTCTCACATCCAAATATATCTTTTCAATGGATCTAAAATATTTTATATAAATCCTTCAGACATTGATACCTTTGAGCCAGAAACCAGTCGGAGACCATGGCTGTCATAAGCCAGAGTTGTGATGGCAGATCTGTGGCCTTGAAATGATAGGTCACAATCACAGGTATGAAGATTAAAAATGCGGATGGAGCCATCATGATAACCAACAGCCATAAATTTTGACTGCGGGTCCCTTGCAAGAGCTGTCACTTCTGATTTTTCACCTGTTAAAACTGCAATCTAAAATATTGGAAAAAGTCAAATACACAGTTCAGTAATTGACTTTATGTGACTTTAATCACAATCTGGATTTGGATATCTTGAACATAGTGTTTGAAGAAAAAGTAAAATGTTTTGGGTATTTTTCATGTACCTCCCATTTTATTTCACTGTGGATACTGTGTACACTAAATAAAAAAAACATTTCTTTAATTTTTATACAGTAATTAAGGAGATAACCTTAAAAACCTTCCTCAATTATGTTGATGCCTATGAATTCCAGTGTAATATGAACGAATATGATCTCTACATCACCCAGAAATTATACATTTTGAGAAATTTTCACTTTTTTCACCCTACCAAGAATACACACAAAAAACAAACCCCAGGAGTTTCGCCATTAAAATCTTGTCACTCTACTATGTCATGAAAATAAATCACTAAAAAGGTATTAGTAACCACCATTCTCTGACATCATCAACATATTATTTAAAGAAAGAAAAAATATTTGCACCACTATGATGTCAAAAAAGCAAAATAAAATACTCCAAACAATTGAAAATTGCCACTTTCTCTCTCTTTCATATTATATTTATCTCAAATTCAATCATATTCCATCCCTTACCCTGATCCTTCACAATTCTATAGTAAATACTTTCCAGGTGTTTAAAAGGTCAGAATCATTTATATCACACCAAATTATGGTTACATTTTAGTTAATCTCCGGATTTGAGTTCGGCACCTAGGCCAAGTTTTTTTTAACAGAAATTAGATCTCTGAATATGAATATCTGGGTATTTTTTGGGACACCCAAAAAAAACAAAAACAAAAAAAAAAAACCCTGCAAAAAACCGCATCGGAGGGTTACTAAAAAATTACCCAAAGTACAATTGAAAACCATCAATTCAAGTGCAGGTTGGATTCGGATAAGATCTCGAGTTACAGTTATGATCATGATCATGTCCTAATAAAATATTGTTCATTCTATCATCACTATTAATCAAAGTTATTCAAAGGCTTATTACAGATTACATTTATTTTTATATATTAACCCTTATCCGGCGGGTCCCGTATATATTCGCCGCGCTTAGCCTCAAACGATCACCTACGCTAGCTGCGGGTCCCGTATTTTGGCGTCCTAGTAGATGTGTAAGGGGTAGCTGCCTGTATTACTAATTTTATCCAGTTTCATCGCGTCAAATGACGCAAACACACTT
>JBCJKE010133292.1:0-10759 GCA_039654525.1 Melibe bucephala
CATTGATTTTGGTCAAAATGGTTAAAGTGAACCTCGGATAAAGTGAACACTTTTTTCTGGTCCCAAAGAGTTCACTTATAAGCGGACTCCACTGTATAATAACTGTCATGCCTGACACGGACCTACACCCAGATGCACATGGATAACAATACCGGGTACATCATCAGAAACACAACACAATATTGTTCGTTTGCGTTTGCCGGCTTGACCTGCTCATTACTCAACACCGGAAGTTTATTTAAATTTAAGGCACCTATTACTATTACAATTATTACATTTTTTACAATACACACTGGTCGAAGATTTACTTTACACACTTACTACTTACGCTCTCTCTTTTCGTACTAATCCTACAGTCTTTCTTTCACATACATGATAAAGACGGTTAATACGACTAATCAATAATATTATATCACAATAACTGGACACTGCTCTTACTTATTATAATTATAATGTTCTTGTTTATGGTCCAGGCCTCCGATCCATATGTGGCAATTGGGAAAATGCATGACTTCATGAATTGAGGAGTTTGAGTCTGGCGCTTATAGTTATAGTATACGGTAGGCCTACTATAGATGTCCCTTGCCACATTGCCACAGTTTTTGTTTGTTTGTTTTTTTTTTGTTTTTTATTTAATCTTTGAAGGGCCATGGCACAATGTATTATTAATTATTATTTCTCTGTGAATGTTCTCATTATTAGTCTATAATGTGTCAATACTGTCAAGGTATTGGAATTCATACTAATGCAAAGCCAAAGGCAGATGGTTAGTTAGAATGACGCTTTGAGAGGGACTGTATATTTTATATTTTTATATAATAATAATACGATAAGATAAGAAAAACGTTATTCGTCCTCTTACAAGGAAATTTGTTTGATCATTGAAGACAGAAACATGCGACGAATCATTACGTACATAATATTATATTACACATAAATATAATATTAATCATTTAAATTAAATCATAACATAATTATTTAATTATACATATTAACACAAAAAGCTTTATGTGGGATTATTGTTATTATTAGCTAACACATTGTCTGTTTTGTCTCGTCTCTTAGTCTTACTCTTACACTCTCACTACTAATTAGGATGCACTACTTAATTTGCTATCTTTGGTATTAAAAGAGTTCCTGTTGACACTTCAGACTTCCTGACCTGAACGGGGCATCATGACTGTAATTGTAATCCTGATCAAATAAAGTTCCTTATAAAAATCCATCTGCATCTATTCAAAAATTTCAATACGTGTGTCATTCAACATACAAATATATACAACATGGTGGCATATTACTATTACTCCTTCGATGTCCTGCAAGATTGTAGACATTCTGCGCTGGAAGATTTCGGGTGCTGAAGAGACACCGAAGGGTAGTCTTTTCATACTTATTATACAATACCTCCCGAATGGAGTCAGGATGGTCGTCAAGAGTCTTGACTAAGGGTCTAGAGGCATCTGCCAAAACCCGCTTCTGGCATCCAGTTTTGTGTAGATGGTTGACCCAGAAAGACGTGTGAGATCGTCAACTGAGTGTAGAGGATGGACCTCACGAAGGACTGCTTTGTTGAGGGCAGTGAGGTCAACACAGATGCGGACAGATGTTCCGTCAGCCTTGGGAACGACAACGATACCGGAACACCATTCCTTCGGCTCCTCTACAGGTGAGATAACGCCTTGCTCTAGCATTGGGTGAATTTCAGACTCAACATTTGGCAAAAGAGGATGGGCGATCCTCCGGGCCGTGTTATATTATATGCAGACAGGTTCAGCATCTGGGCGCAGCTTGTTTCGGTATGGCTCTTCCAGTTTTCCAAGGCCTTTGAAAATGCCTGGAAACTCCTCCTTGAAATCAAGCTCTTTACTAAGGCTGTGAAGTCTGGCAACAAGACCTAGCTTCAGACAGGCTGATCCTCTCAATAATGCGTGTTGTTGGACTTTAATGATCCAGAGGGTTTCAGCGATTTGCTTGTCTTTGTAAGACAGCTTAGCCGTGAAAGAACCTATCACAGGAAGTGAAGTGTCGCCAGGACCTTTGAGTATTCGATCGTTCTTCTGCAAGGGCAAGTCTACAGCAAGCTTGTCACTGACGACAGACACTACTGCCCTGTACATGTATCTAGCTTGAAGTGATGAGGTCGTCCGTTGATGTGGATAATGGCTGTCCAAGGTGTTCCTTCTCCAACATGTTGGACGGACCTGAAGAAATTGTCGGTTTGCTCTTCGACCTCGATCTCGTGGATTCTGCCAAAACGACAGAGCTGTAGTGTCCCTTCTTCGAGCACTTGTGACACATTGCTGACCGTACTGGACACAGCTCTCTTTTATGCTTGGACTTCCCACAGTACCCACATTTCCGATGCAGCGCATGTGTCAGTGTCAGACTACCACTGCTAGAAGTACATGTAGTAGCCTTCTGCTGGGTTTCTAACTTTTATTTCGAAAATCTTTGAATTGAAAAAGTAGTTCTCCACCAATTGAAAGATCACTTAAAATTAAAAATGTTTAATCTATCTGAGCCCTTTCAGTTTCAGTCGGCCTATCGAGAAAATCACAGCACAGAAATTGCTCTGCTTCGTGTTGTTATTATTGTTAATGATTTACAGGTATTCATCAATGGTGATCGAAAAGAAATAAATGTTCTAATACAAATACAGCATTTATTTCATTTCGATCAGCATTGATGAATACAACTTATACTTATATATATATATATGTCTTTTAGATCTTTCAGCAGCGTTTGACACGATTGATCACAATAATTTTGTAGAGGAGACAAGAATATATTATTATATATATAATATATGTATTCGGCCTTAAAGCAGAAAGACTTGGTTTTGGAATGGTTTTAAATCTACCTAGTCGATCGTCAACAGTGTTGTGGTGAAAAATGTCAAATCTGCTGATCACCCCTTGAAATGCTCTGTACTAGGACCCGTTTCATTTGTATAGGCTTATAGGTATATGAAACCCCTTGAAGATATCATTTCCCGTTTAAACCTCAATTTTCATTTTTACCCAGACGACACCTAAATTTACAATTCTATCATCGGTGAACATCTACGTATATATACTTATTGATCGTTTCCAACAGTGCTTCGCCAGAATAATATCATGGATGAATAAAAATGGACATGTTAAACGATGGAAAAACTGAAGCAATACTTATTGCCAGACCAAATGGGCCTATGTCCTTAGAAATGTCGACTGTACTTCAATAACTTTCGGCGATAGTACAATTGCCTTCTCAAATGTGGTAAAGAATATGGGTGTCTTCATTGACTCGGATCTCTTTTCAAAGTCAAGTTAACTACATCATAAGGAAAATATACCTTGATTTAAAAAGAATATATATATGTTAACGAATTGTTAAACGTTTATGCCCCCACAAGAAATCTTCGATCCAAATCTGACAATTACATTCTTATCAAACCAAGTCTTTCGTAAAATTGGCGAACAATCTTTTTCCTTCTCGGCTTCCCTTTTCTGGAACTCCCTCCCAGACACAGCAGACATGTTGATTCGTTTGACAGTTTTAAATCTCTTTTAAATCTCCTTTTCGGTATATACATTGTATATGAAACTTATGTGTACATTTTCGATAAGCATGATTTATAATGCAATTCTTATTCTTTCAATGATTTTATTGGACGTCCATACTATTTATGTATTGTGTTTTATTCCATATGTGATTGCGATCCACACATTTTTATTGTAACTTCTATCCTCTCCTCATTTTTACTTTAGCCTTTGCCCATTTTATACCATGTGTAAAGCACTTCGAGCTTGTGCTCACACGGGATGAAGCGCTGTGCAAAAATTATATATTAATATTTTTATTAAAAAGGAAAAAAAAAAGACAGAATTTAAAGGGAAACTTTTGCGATTTAGCATATTTCAAATATTTGCCGTATTGTACAAACACCAGGGAGTCATATTTTAACTGTTTGCCAGAATCAAATGTTGGCATTACAGAGTTATTGTCCCTCGAAAATCATATTAATATTATACAACTTGGTACAAACGTGTTTATTTGGAAAGATCTGCATTTAGGGCTGTCAAATCTAACTTAAGCAATAATCAGTGACCTAAGCAATAATCAGTGACCTGATCCCTTTTATAAAGTATAAAACTATTAAAACTGCCATATTTGAGTGCTTCAGATCTTAACAAAATATTTCACCTTATGTCATTTCAAGGGCTGTAACTCAATTAAAATGGCACTGAAAATTTGACAAAGAAATGAAAATCTATTTCTGACGTAGTCAGCTATCTGAAACTGTAGGTCTTATAGACTAATGAGGTCTTCAACCATTCTGCAAAAAACTTCTTTAGTAGAAACTAGTCCTTGAAATTGTTGTTTTGAAAAAAATGAAAATGAAAATTATTTTTTACTATATTCCCTTATTAAGAAAAATAATTTTAAAAAATTGACTTTTGAATGAAATTATACAACTTGGACAGTCTTTAAAATCCTAAATCTAGGAATTCAAAATTTTAAATTTTTTTCCACCTGATGACCTTTAAATAGGGGGCCATAACTCAATGGTGGCGACCCTGGCAATTAGGCAAACAAGTAGAACGTACTGCCGAGGTGTCCAGCTACTTGAAAAATTGGTGTCATAACCCCCCCCCCCCCCCCTAGTTGAAAAGCGAGTTTTCACCACTACCATTCGTCTCTTATGTGAAGAATGTTATAACTTTTCATTCATTATAGATCTATATATATATATGTATTATTGCTATTACTATATTTGTTTCAATGCCCTGAATTCAGTTCCATTTCCATAATTTCATGTGCTGTGCAAAATCATACTAATGTTTTTTAATATGTTATTGGGCAATGGATGTTAAGCAATGGACATTCAACTTTAAAATTAATGGGGTTTTTTCCGGAAAAGTTAGAAGTACATCCTTCCAGGAAGTTCATTTGTGTAATTTAAGCTGAAGATGAGGAAGAGGAGAAAGCAGAAGAATCAAGGTAGATGGAGAAGTAAAAGCTCAGATAAAGGGGAGGTTATCAAGAAAACAGGAAAATGTTGAGAATGAAAGACAAACATTAACAGATTAATATTTGTATTCATACTGAACCATTGCCACATAAATGTGCTGAATTTGGTACAGTATCACATGTTTTACTTTGTACTCTGTTGAAACTTTTACATGTCTGCAAAATGACAACATAAATCAAAATAAAACATGTGTCTAAAAATTTCTTAGAAATCAAATAGTTCCATGACTTCTGCATCAAGTTTTTCATAAAATGTTTATTATGAAAAACACATAATCCAGGTGAAGCAGGGGCAGGGTCAACAACGATTATGACAAAAACAAAACAAAACAATAGATAAAAAAACATAAAAAACAAAACATCCACAACGGAAAAAAACTTCACATCCAAACAATAATAACAGTCTAAGGAGAAGCCCTTAACAAAATCATGGCAATCACGAACTAAGAGGACATATAATAATTATGTATGGAAAAACCCAGTCTGGTCATCTGTCTCTTCAATGAAATAAAAACAAGATGCTCAGCTATTCAAAGCTTAGACATAGAAGTTATTAGCTTATCAAGGCTTCTGAATCATTGTTTCTGCATTTTATTAAAATTTCAGGGCACAAAGCATGAGTTTCCTACTTTCCCACATGATACAGTTCTGTCACTGAAAGATGTAAATTTGAATGCAAACGATAAATAGCGAGAGCCTTGCGCCTTATATAAATCCTGGTAATGCAGGATGCGTTAACAATCTAAAAAGTTTGCTGCCATCAAGAGCTCAAGTGCAATTTCCGGTGCAATAGGAAACTCTGGAATTTCTGTTGACGAATTTGTATAGCGAACTTTGTAGGTGAAATACTTGCAAACTTTTTGAAGAACGTGAGATCTGCGAAGAAAAAAAAATTAATGTATGTTAAGCCATTCTCCAAAGAATGTGTGCAATGATAGAGTTATAGGCCTTGGAAAGACAATAAAAGCAAGAGTGCACAAGCTCTTCTCTTAAAGTGTACCGGTAGTCTATGGAAAAGTTTAACCTACCGTCCTCTTCCTCATCTCTAAGATTTGGGAAACCCAGTATTTCTGATACTAGGACACCCAAGGAGTAATAATGTGTCTTACTGTTTGCCATAAATCAGATGTTGCCGTCACAGAGTTAAAGCCCTTGGAAGATCATTTAAGGACAAAATTAATTATAACACATTTCACAGTATTCACTGATGTTGTTTCACCTTAAAAAATATTATATATACAAATAAAAATGAGATACCTATACCTAATTTTTCAACATACATTCATGTACTAGAATCGATAATAAATTATATTTTACTTGCCAAAAAATCAAGAGTGCCACTGCAGAATTATAGGCCCTGAAACTTCATTACATGGAAATACATGTATAGGCATTCTCTTTTCCAAGAGTCTATGCTTTGGGGAAGTTGAACTCCTCGCCCCTCCCGAGGAGGTGGGAGGGTAAGGTGACTGACAAGAGTGTTTCTAAACAAGGATACCTATGTCGTAATATTATGTCCCCTTTGCTAAAAATCCAGTTGTCATTCATCACACAGAGTTATGCTTATAGTTATAGTCCTTGAGAAGTCATTTAAGTAGTGCACATTACTACAAATTTTACCACATTGGCCAGAATAACATGTTGTCTTTGAATGTACTAAATCTTAAGTAAACTCTTATAACTCATTTTATCTGACAGCACTATCCGCAAAAAAAAAAAAAAAAGAAAAAAAGAAAAGAAAGAAAGAAAAAGATATTTCTTAGTTGTTTGCCAAAAATCCAAGCCTGCTAACGAAGAATTATAGGCCTTGAAAAGCCGTAAACTCAAAGTAGATCCACCTTCTTCTATTTCAGCCCAAACCCTGGGCCAGTTGCTTTCAGTTCCTCATCCCTATGGTGAATGTGGATATCCAGTGTTTCCTATGCTAGGATACCCCAGGAATGATAATTTTACAGGTTTGCCAGAAATTGAGTGATGTCATTTCAGAGTTGTTGTCCTTGAAAGATCATTAAGTACATACTCAAACTTTATCTGCTTCAAGAGTAAGAGGCAATATCTCAACATTTTAAAATTAAAAGGCATTATTCATGTATCTATTGTTTCCAATACTTGTACTGGAATCTACCTTAACAGTGTTACAGCTCTTAAAAAGTCATTGCCGTAGAGTAAAAGTACAGGTTCTCCTCCATGATCATATAATATCAATACTGTAGGTGTAGGTCAACTGGACCTCTCCTCTCATCCTCTCCGTCCCCCTCCCCTGAGTGTCAATTGATAATATCTTGTTATTCTGATACTAGTTACTAGGATGCCTCAGAAGGTACAGTTTGCGTGTTTGCCATAATTCAAACCTTACGATCTCAGATTTATCGTCCTTGAAAAGCCATGGGTGAAAATTTATGTAAACAGGCTCCGCTGTGTATGATAAAACAAAAGGGATGATAACTTCTGTTTTCTTATACCACGACCCATACAGATATTATATTTCTTTGACAAACATTGATACAAACGCTGATAAAAAAGGAAAATCACAAGATTCGTCTTTGGTGCTGATTGTCTTCTTTATTTTGAACTAGATCTCTAGACCTGAATGGTGATTTCACCTCAAGGTTTTTTAATTCATGAGTTCGGCCATCTTGCCTTGCTCCATTCACCCTCAGGGGAGTTAACTCCAAAAAACATTCAGTCAAACAATATTTCATGTTAAACTACAGTTACAAAGTTGTTTTTCTTTACAAACATAAAGAGTTGCCTTCACAGAGTCCTTAAATGCAAAAAATACAAATAGATAGCCTTCACTTTTAGTATTAGCATATACACAGTCAGAAGGTGAGATTGACATAATGCCACACACCTAATATGCGCCATTTTTCCGGTTCCCCTGCAGGGGGGGGGTTATTTATTAGGTCTTATAAAATCCACCACAATTAGGTACATTTACAGTATGTCTTAAACACATTTCTTCACAACCTAGTCTCCTGAACATTATGCAATTTAAAATTTCGAAATATTATTTCTAAGCAGTCATAGTCATGACATCAGTAAGAATGGGAACATGAAAAATGTAATTCAACACAATTAAATCCAAGAGAAAAGCAAAAGAGGCAAACCAAAAATAGATCTTGTATTGCCTCCACAATTTTTCTGTATTTTTAGCATCATATCATGAGGGTACAGCCTGGATCACAGGCTTACTTAACCATAATCCACCATCAACAGCATAAAATTGGGATTTATTGTAATCCCATCTAAGTAACTATGTAAAGATTGATAAAAGATTATATAGATGATAATGATGTATGATACAGGGTTTTGATATCACCTTTCCTACCTCAAAATGTCTAAAAATAAAAAACGAAATTTTGCGACATTTCTAATGGGTTTCCAATTAATCATTCCTATAACTTATTGTGTTTATTAAATAGTTTATATGTCTATGCCCACATTTAACACAATTTTTCGAGAGAAGTAAATGACGTGAACCACTATCATACGTTAGTTAATCTTTAACAATTATTCTTCAATCGTGGTGGAAGTCTGCACAAACAAAGTGTCAAGAGAAGCCTTTTAAAGATGGCTAGTAAAAAGATTTATTTAAGAGTCAACCTAGAGCAATGGAAAATAATAAAAGTAAAAAACTTACGGTATTTCTCTGAAGTTGATCTCATTATTCTCATGCTCAGAGTACTGACCTGAGGAAATTAATTGGAAATCCCAATGTAACAATAATAGTCATTTATGAACAGCAACAATTCCCATCCAAAGTCAACACACAAAACAGACCACAGTCTTAAATATATCATAATAATATGGAGACGTCCTAATATTTGTTTCGTTGTCTTAGATTTCACTCATATTCGAAGATTTAAGTGATGTTTTTAAATTTACCATATTTAAATTTACTGATGCAAAGTTTACCAATTAGAATTATAGTTCATCTCATTCACAATCATTTGCTTGACATCGATGTCTTCTTGGAGAACACCACACAAAATGTATTTGTCATTAATGTGCATGTTGACATTAAAAATCATTGAGTATTTTTAATTCAATTTGTTGTCAGAACTTTTTTAATAGCTTACATTCTACAAAAAAAAGTTTCCGTGAAGTCTTTTTCTTTAAAGAATTCATAATTTTCCGTACCGGTAGTGCAATCTTGAATTCCTCTGTGGAGTAACACGCTATAGCACAATATTTCAGGATATCTGCATTCAGTCTACATTTCCATAGCTGTGCAAGTTTCATTGCCTTTGTCAAAAGGTCTCAGATATATTTACTCCCAAACTTGAGTAAATTTGCTATAATCCCGGGTTCTCTCTCTTCTGGACTCGTTTGTCTTATTTTGTTAGTTGAGATATTTCCAAGAGGAAGGAACATTGTTTATTAAAGCATTATATTCGAAGATATGCCTAGGATATCGACCTTTTATCAAGTCTATCTGCTGTCTAAGCATTATACCATCAGTTAATAAATGTCTTTAAATGAAAAGAATGTTGTTATTTATGTATTTTTGAAATAATAGATTTATTCTTATATGTTACATAATAATTGAAAAAAGGCTCTTGTAACATATCCTCCTTTAGTCAAGGTGGCGGTTTCTTGAAGACACTCATGGAAGGTTGAGCATCCCTCCAATTTTCTATTATTCTGCATGTACCAAAAGTTTGATCTATTAAACATGAGATTGACAGATATTCAGTTCTATTCTGGAACTTTTCAAACATTTCAATGCCACCAAATTCTCTAAACAAGTGGATGCCAGGGGTTAATGCTTCGTTATCTACTTCATTTGCCAGTTTAAGAAGCCATTTTAATAAAAAGGCTTTTTGTTGTGTTTTTGCACCAATCATGTTCAAGCCACTTTTCTGAAAAGTCTCAGCATAGGACATTTCTTACCTTTTCAAAGGCTCGCTGATTAGTAAGCTTCTTCTGCCAAATAAATTTAAATAAGATCGTTTCTATTTCTTTTAAAAATTTGTTGGGAAGTGCAAAGGATTGACGTTGAAAGGTTATTTGAGGTAAGAGGAAAGCCAATATAAATCCCTCTCACTCCATCGTTCAGCAATCGCTTTGAATTTTTGGTTCCCGGTTCAAACTATTATTTGAAATTTCCTTATTGTGATTGAAGCAGAAGCGAAGTATCTTCAGGCAATCCCAATTTTTCACCTATTTAACTCACTTAGGTCTGGGCTATTTTTAGATTTACAACCGTAAGAGTCTGAGCATTTTGAGGCTATTTTAAAAAATCACCAAAAAATAACAAATAGGTCAGACGTATTTTCAATTAAAACAAAAATCATAAGAATATCTTAAGAACTTTTTAAAAAAATTGTCAAATTTTAGCATCGGCAGAAAATGTTTTTGCTTGCATTATTTCAGGTGATTCATCAAAATAAAGCTTTTTATTCCAAAATCCTTGTTTGACAGTTATAAAATCATGATTAGATCTGTAAAAGACCTCCAAACTACATCGAATAATGACCTGCCGTGATTGTACGGTGCAAAAAATACACAGGATTTGCGGGCAGACGGCTCGGTAAGTTATACAGCTCTATTAGTACTACCTTACAAAAAAAAAAATCATATAAAATAATCAATTCCATCCAGGCATCTACCGATACCTGTCACATGTAAGGCAATATTAAACGAAGCGTTTCATAGCATTTGTTGCAGCTTTCGCAGAAAACTAAGGGGTGTAGAGGATCGCAATGGTCAATCCCGCAGGCCCTGCGGCATCGGTCACTGG
>JBCJKE010133403.1:0-10758 GCA_039654525.1 Melibe bucephala
GGGGGGGGGAGGTAATGTTCACTGAAATTCAATCATTTTTGTTTTTCAAGATAAGAATTTTGTATTTGTATCAATGTAGAAAACCATTACTTTCAAAATAATCAAATAATTATTTACATTTTGTGTCCAGTCTGATAGCTTTAGGCCTTGAGCAGTTTTCAGATTGCCAAGGGGTGTACCCAGAGGAGCTGATCCACAAGTTGCTAATTAGGGGCAAGACAGTCAACCAGATCTATCACCACGTCAGGTTTCTCTCATCCACCATGGCCTCTATTAATCCTGTGAAGGTACCAGTTGTGTTTAAGCCTAATTAAAACCTGGGAATACTGTGGTGATCTGAATACCTGTCAGGGCAGGAATTAGTGCTTGTGCTGATGCAGGACATAGTATTTGCTATAATTTTGAAATTGGCAGTATGTTTGATTGTCTTGTTGATATCAAGTCCGTGCTGTTTGTCCTTTGGGAAACTTTTTGTGCCCTCATGGTAGAGTCAAGTCCTTACTCAACCCTTCAAGGATAGCTATGAAGGTTAGAGAGTATGAAATTAGTCCTCACTTAATCCTTTAAGGGCATTTACAGAACATGAATGTTAAATAAGTCAAATCTGAAATTGACAATTCAATACATCCTCTCCAACTCAAAAAGCAATAGGTTGATCTAATTTATCGTATGTCTTTCGGGGAAAGAAAGAAATGGTGCCTTTTAAATGGCACATTTTGCTGTTATTTTAGAATCAGAGACTAATAGATTTCATAAGAGTCCTTTAAAATGAATTTTATTTGTTTTCTTATAATTGACCTCTCATCTTTGCCCATCTTTTATTTTTTCCCCTTTAAATTAATTACCATGAATGGTGACAGAAATACCGAAGACTGAATCAGACTGTAGAACTTTCTCCCCCAACAGTGGACGTTGTTGATTTCAGAGCGCCTCAAGAAAAAGATTTGCTCACTTTACCTGACTGGTGCAAGGTAGGCACGTGATGATTGCACAATCTAAATGTATAATTGGAATAACTCAACACTAGCTATGGGGCCAACGGGACATGCCATCTGTGGGAACAATGTTTAGCTAGGAAAGTCTTTTTGCATGAAGTATCAATGCTACATGAAATCTGTTTGTGAAAGGAGGTGCTCCGAATCAATGTTTGGCTAGGAAAGTCTTCAAGGGGTCCAAAAGGGGCAGTGACTGCGCAACTTAGGATGCAAATATTTTTTGTGTCCCCTAGCCTCTCCTGCCCCAGCCAACCTCACCTTCCCGTGGTGGACCCCGTTTTTCCCGTTTTGTACTGTTCAGTACATGGGACAACTGACGAGGTTAAGGCAATTTCCATTTTTATCAAGTTTGCCACCAGAAATGTCCATATTCATTTACTTAAGGACATTTATTAACAACAATAACAATGAACATTTCTATAGCACTACTTTTCATTTTGAATAAGTAATTACAATACATTTGTACCAGATAAGATTGATTAAAGCATTGAAGATGTATAATTAGAGAGGAAAGTGGACGCAAATTCCTTTGGAGTCAATCAGAACTGTAGCAAGAATTAATAAATCTCAACAAAATTTGTCATGCAGTTGGATTTTTGGCATTTCTCAGGACTGTGGAGTCATCTAGTCTTCACTGCTTTATGATAGGAATTCCCTTAAAGAAATTTCTGTTTATCGTGTACAGTAGAATCTCGGTTTAACATACTCTCTTTGGTCTGGAAAATTACCATGGTTGTAGCTGAAGTACGTTTTAGCCGCAGTTTCGAAGGGAATGGGGGGGGTGGTGTCTTGCAGTATGTAACAAGTTGCCGTTTACTTTTCCCGTGAATACAGGGGAAATGCCACTCGCACATGCCTCCAAAATAGAAAAAACATGGTCATTGAACTCCTGCGAGTAGTTATGCGATTATTCACCTCGATTTTAGAGAAGGAAAGTATGTAGTATAAGAGATATTTTATCCAAAATGGTGTCTTCAATTCATACATTGCATCCAAAAGAGTATTCTAGCAGAGTATGTTGCAAACCGGATAGTTAATGAAGAAAAACTAACCAGGGAACTTGGGACCCAGAAAAACATACTTTGTAACTGAGTGTACGTTGTATCCTTGGTATGTTCAATCGAGATTCTACCGTAGATTTTATTTTTATTACAATTTACTAAAATAAGTACTGGCAAAAGTTTGGTCTATGAAGTTTCAATAAAAACAAAAATGAGTCTAATACAGTCTATAATATGTAGATTTTGAAATGTTTTAATCCTATTTTATAAGCTTATTTTCATCTTATGATGTCCTTAGTTCATGGTGAATAACACCTTTGTAAATTTCATTCATTGAAGATAATATGGATCAAACAGGAAAATAATATCTGTACAATATTTTTTTTCCCTTTTCATAGGTGATTGGAGATCCTTCTAAAGGAAGTAAAAGCAGGTATGTTTTCATTTATTTTGAATTTGTCAGTATGCACATTTGTAACTTGAGAATTTCCAACATTTTCGGTTCTGTCTGAAAACAAGCAAAATATATAAAACTGAAATTTACTCTTTGCTGCATGAAATTTAAGCTGGTATAGATTCTTTTATCGGTTAATTCAAGCTCACTTTATGAAGATAATATGAACTCTCTTCAACCCTTAATCTGCAAGCTTAGTGAAAGAAATTGTCCATTTTTATTAAAAGAAGTGAGAAGTATTTGAAAAAAAACCCTTAAAACACACCTGTTTTCTTAATCTTTTGATTGCTAAGCATTGATAAGCGAATACAAATTTGACAGGTTTTGTAATAATACAATGCCATTTGTTTTAAAAGTAAATATATTTTATTCATTCATTTTAAAGTGTCTAAAATGTATGTGGTGATTTTTATTTTTTTAAATTTTTTTTGCCTTTGTTACTTATTTTATAAATTGTTTTATTAGTACTCATTGTTAAGCGCCTCTGAGCATACTGTGGAATTAGGTGCTATTGATCTTACGGTGGAATTAGGTGCTATATATATGTTTTATTGCTATTGCTATCATCTCCACCAGAGCTTGTTTTGTCCTCACTAGATCTAGATCTATAATATTGATCTAGGTTTAGAATTAATTCATCTAAATCTTTTGTTCTGTCTGCTGCATCTAAAGAAATATCAGATTGATTATTATCATATTGTATTGAGGAAAAAGAAAAATGTTGAACAAATTTCATTCAGGCTTGTCAAATTGGCTCATCGTAATTGCTTTCAGTCCACTAAAAGGGTCTTTATTCATCTTCCCTTTGCTTTTCATTACTTTGCTCCTTACAGTTCCATACAAAAAGTACAGTGTGAAATAGTCGATAAGTGTCCTTTAATGTTATTCTGTTTTTGGCCACCACTCTGTATAAATGGGTCACCAATTTTTACCAGTGCCAGGGAATGTCAAAGGTTAAAGAAAAGCTACACTCAGCATATAATAATATTTATTCGAATGTAGTAGATCTTTCTATGATATTTTGATTGACATATTTTAAGTCTCCAAGATTTCTGCCTTATTTTCAACAAGCTTTGTCCAATGATTTTTTTTTTTTTTTGCTTATTTTGTGGGTGGGTTTTTTTTTGTTGTTGTCATTTTGTTTTTGGTTTTTGTTGTTTTTGTTGTTGTTGTTTTTTTTTTGTCTTTATAAATATTTTCTTAAACCGAACCTTTAAATGAAATTCTATTATTATTTTTTATTGCTGTTACCAGACAAAAATTGTTTGCCTAATTTTGTCCCCCATTTTTTCATTATCACAATGGCTGTACTATTTTTAAGAGTCGAAAGTTTTTTTGAGTTACATTATTAAAGTTTGAAAGATTTATCGCCACACAACTTTAAGGATTTTGATCATCAGCAGCATTACTTTCTTTCTCAGGTCACAAGTAAAGTTGCCTTTGCAGTTGTCACCCTCAGCCATCCCCACAGTAGGGCTTGTGACGTCTTCAACTGCAACATTGCAATCTATACAAGCACCTGCTATAAACAATTCAGTGAACAGTGTTGTGTATTGCAATAAAATTCCTCGGACTGAATCAGTTTATGTATTCTCTAGTCAAGTTTCCTCTCCTCCAGGAAAATTAAGTATACAACAGCGTTATCCCGTTAAAAAGGGTGGCAGCTTTAGGAAAATACTTCCCTCTAGTTCTATGTCTGAGAAATTAAATGCCGAACAATGCCATACAAAGTCAACATCTGTAATTGAGGTGTTGAATCCTAAAAAAAGTGATAATACTTGTTCTCCAAACATGGATGATGCGATTTGTGCTCCTACTTCCCCAGATGTTGCAATGAGTTCAAAAAATACTGCGTCGCCAGAATCTGTGAATAAAACTTTCTTTGACAGTCCATCAGTTCTTTCCAAGGCCCCCTCTCCAAAATCAGCGTCTACTCCAAATAGTTCAAAGAACAGTAGACCGTCACTGGTTAGAAACCTTGGGCTAGAGTTTGACAAGCATGATGGTCCTACACCACCTCCACAGGAGATAACAAATACTGCGTCAGGTCCTCAAGGTGAAGGCAATCAAAATGTTTCTGTCCATGGTGCCAGTTTAATAGACCCAGACCTTATTCTTCCTCACAGTCCCCCAAAGAAAGTATCCAAGACTTTGCACCCAGTTATAGAGCACACTGCTCGACTGGAAGACACTTCTGCCATTTCTGAAAAAGAAGTGAAGGAGCTTCCTAAACCAGTTAAATCTTCTTGTGATGGAAAAACAAAGACTAATATCATGGATAGAACAGCTGGAACGGGTCCGTTGTCAGGCCAAAGTAAGATTAATCCTTGGAAGGGTCCAAAGACTTTGCAGTTGACAGTAATTGAAAATCCGTCGTTGCATGCAATGAAAAAGGTAAAAGCAACCCCTTCAGCCAATTCCAAATGCCTTAAAGACAGTCAGACATCAAATGATGTAAAGCCACCAGAAAAACAGATCGATAAAAGTGAACAAAGTAAAAGAAGTAAAATAGGTGGTGTGATGAGCAATGATATTGTGGTTGGTGAGATCAAACAGAGTATCATAGAGGAAGAAAAACCGTCTGGGGCTCACAGATGTCCCATCAGTACATCTGCTATTCCGCCTGTTTTTCCAGATACAAAGATTGTTCAAATTGTTGATGATTTTTCTCAGACTCTTGCTAATGAAACAACGAAAGCTGTTTGTAACACAGTCAGTCAAACAGCCAGCACTTCTGGTACTTCTACTCATAAATCTCCAACCAAAGATAAGCCTGGGCCGTCTCACAATGCTACAATTGTTGTTGTTACTGGCAGCCCATTGAAAGAGGACTCATCACTGGCACCTATCATTGAATCAGCTCAGCTTGGAAACTCGCCCGTCAAAGTTGCTGCCATATTTCAAGTTCCAGAGGGTATGAAAACGCCCACGAAATTGCGTCCTATAGCCCCAAAGGAGGCGTCGCCGAATCAGGCGCCAGCTTACGTACCTTTGCCAAAAATCAGTCCAAAGCGAAAAGAATTAAATCGCCAAGTACGTCATATTTTACCAAAATCTTTTGTTTTCGAAGCTAAAATTCCGTCACCAACAAAGGCAACAGCAATGGTTTTAAAGAAAAAAGCCCTGTTTCAGCAACGAAGTCCTGTGAAAATTTTACCAAGGCTGGCACCAGCTCCTCCCACTAGTAGACAAACGGCATCTAAAGGGCTTTGTCGGGTCTCCCGCATGTTCACCAGATCCCAGAATCGAAAGGCTATATCTGAAGGTATGTTGCAAGCAGTTATTTGATAATAAGAAAAAAGAATTCACTGGATTAAGAATGGAGGACAGATGACTTGAACAGTGGTATCATCTGGATTGTTATGATTAAGCCCAAAGATGTGGAATTGTAATACATATATTTTTTTTTTTTACTTTTGGGAAATGAGTATAATTAATGAGTTAAAATGAGTTAATATAATTATTATTATTGTTGTTATTGTTGTTGTTATTATTATTATTATTATTATTATTATTATATTTTTATAATTATATAATTATTATTATTGTTATTACTATTATTATTATTATTATTATTATTACTATTATTGTTTTATTACTAGCTGGGTCCCTGGCTTTGCTCGGGTTTTGTAAAAACATTAGGCCTATGTAAAGGCTTGATTTTAGCATTTAAACCAGAATATAATGACATATTAGTCTACATGAGGTTACGAAGGCTTTGTGTAAAGTGACTATTATACATTCTAGAATCTAGATTAGATCTTATATAGATCTAGATGATATCTAGAATTAGAATCTATGTACAGATTTGTAATTAAAATCATAGGCTTAAAGAAAAGGTATATAGTTTAGCCCCTGAATTACAAAATCTATATCCTAGATCTATATCCAGTATCTGGAGGATCTAGTTCTGAATTTAATTTCCTGATATCTTGTGAATATTTCTTACTGTATTTTTTATATTATTATTATTATTATTATTGTTATTTATTCTTGTTATCATTATGTTATTATTGTTATTATTACCGGGGGGGAGGGGGGGGGGGCACAGTAGCTTAGTCGGTAAGTCGTCGGGCTCTAGAACATGTGAACCAGGGGTACACTGGATCAAATCCCACTAGAACCACCGAGGGAATAAAAAAAGGCAGTCCCAGGGCACTGGGTGTCATGAACCCAGTGTGGCCTGGTCTCCTTAGGGTGTCAGAAATTTATGGCCGAAACACCTGTTCGAGGGAGATTCTCTTCTCTGAAGACCTGGTACTGTCTCGCTCAATAAGAGTTTGCTCCACCTTTCATCATCATCATCATCATCATCATCATCATCATGTTCATCATTACTGTTATTTTTATTATTATTATTATTATTATTATTATTATTATTATTATTATTATTATTATTATTGTTATTGTTAGTATTGCTACTATTCATCATCATTTTTAAAAATTATAATATTCATTGAATATTCATCGAATTAATTGATTTGTTAGCTGGAAATATAGTTCTAAGTGTAGTGATATTCATTTTTGGTTAATAATTATTCTCAATTTAGGTGTATTAATTTTTGCGGTGTAAGCCAGATCTTTTGCTTATACTTGTAGATCATTTGATGAAATGATATAATTTACCTCATTTAAATTCTTTTGTGATCCTGTCCAGAGATAGCAGAGAAAACTAAAAGCATGGAACCCCAGAAAGAAGTTGAAGAGCCACAGAAAGAGGCAGAAGAGAGCGAGACAAGTGAGGTTGAGGAGTCAGGATTATCTCAAGAGGAAGAGGAAGAGAACGAGGACCAAATTAGATTGGAAGATCTTATGGCTGCTTCCACAACAATAAGGTATGTATGGATTGTTGGATGTGTGTATCCCACTTTTTGATTTGATGGACTGTTACAAATATCGTTACAGATGTGAAATATTTGTCATTCTCTACCCACAGTTTTGCCTCCAAACAGTCTGGCACTGATGATGATAACAAGGGCAGATCGAAGAAACAAAAAGAACTTGCGCTTCTTCAGCCTGATTTAATTGAATCTGATCCAAAGGTGATTCTCGCTGGTTTCATATTCCAAATATCATGGTATTGTGGAAGGTCTCAATTTTGTTGCAAAACTTATGTGCTTTGGGGAAGGAAAAGCGTAAGAATTTCAATATCCTTCAATGGCACAGGGTCCTGAGGCCTGGATTTTATGTCACACCCTTTCTACATGTCTGACTTGTATCCTTCGCTGCCATAACAAAAAGGAGGGGGGTCATTATTACATTTGTAGTTTTGCCTCAGTGGTCCAGATGGCAGTTTTTACTCTCTTTCTGTCTTTGCTTTTTCACTATTTCTGTATTTTTAACAATTTTGTATCGTTATCAATTCTGACATATGTGTCAAGGCCCAAGGCCCAAAATCCCAAAGCCAACACAAGAAGACAAAAATTAAAATTGAGATGAAATTTTTTAGGAAAATATGTAATATACCATGGACAGCAAAAGAGACAAACATAAGCATTAAAGAAAGTGTAAACATCAGGGAGCTTAAATTATTCTTTTTTAGAAATATGACTGAGAAATATGCTTAGACTGTTTTAACCCTTTCAGAAAAGAAAGATGAGTGAGACACATTCTTATGCTGTTTTAATCCTTTCAGAAAGATGAGCGAGACATTGCCTTTGCTCAGTGTTATTTTGATCAGGTGAAGGAAGCCCTGAAGAATGAACCAGAGCGGTTTAGAAAGTTTCTTGACCTCCTGAAAGACATGAACAAGAATCATCGCAGTCCTGTTGAAGTATGTTGTTGTATGTGTATTATTTGGGGATTTTTTCCTGTCACTGCTTCGTAATGTATTTCAATTCTCTGAATATTTTTTTTTATAATAATATCACATTGTGATCACTTAACTTTCAAAAGTTGTGTAAAGTATAAGATTTGCAATTTTAAAGGAGCTGATTTTGTCTTTTCATTCTCTAAGGTTACTTGCACAAGTGCAGTTACATTGATGAATCTTTTATCTAATGTTTCCCATAAAGAGAATTTTCAAGTTATTGTAAATCAGTATCAAATAAAATACAATTGCAATGGTGAAATATTTTATTTTGAATATAATGTAAAGAAACTGATCTGACAGAAGTTTGTGTAGTATTATTATCTTAATGCACCATAAAATTTTCATTATATTATATATTTAATTTGATTATTTAACTTTGAATCTTTTATTTAGGTAAGCGCAACCATTGTCACATATTCGCTGCTTTATTGAGTTAATATTATTATGAGTTATTGAGTTTTCCATTTACTCATATTTGAATGTCCATTTTTTAATTTTAGGCTCCCTCCCTCCCTCAAGATCCCTTTTTCACCCCCCCCCCTCCCGACCCTTCCCATTAATTTTTTTTTTAAAAGAATAGTATATTGAAGTAACACAGAAATACTTAAAATTTAAATGAAAAGAAAAAAAGAGGAGAATATAAAAAAAGGAAAGTGGAAAATGTCTTGCAATGAGTGAGTGAAGAGGCAAGTGTGTCCTGAATTGATACATTTTCAGTGAAAATATTGTTTTTGACATCTTTTGATAGTTTAATCTTCCTTCTACAAGATTTTTTAGTTCAGTCATGGATTTTTTGCATGGTTTGTTTTTTTAATTTTTTTTTTTTCAAGAGAGGGGCAGGGTGTAAAATATTTAAACATTAAAAAATGATAATTTCACGATGAAAGTGCAAAAGATGGATGAAAAAGATGGTTTTGTCAGGCTGCTGGTTTCACATTTCCACCCTCAAAAAAGCTTGGTAACGTTAGAATTTTGTGCATGATGTCTTAGACTACATTTTTGCCTAAGTTCAAAGCTATATAATTATTAGAGGGCTGGGCATGGCAGCATGGTATCCATGTGGTCAATCTGCATAGAGATCTTCTTTATAATGTGTGAAATGATGTAAATCAATAAATGAAAAATTGAAAAAGTCCCCCTGGACCTGCTGACCCCCCATCCTTCCATGGATTCCATGACAGTACAGGTACCAAAGACCTTATTCACTTCCTATTACTGTTGTTTTCACAGCTGTATACGGATATTGTATCGCTGCTGGAAGGCCACCAACAGCTAGTAGAAGACTTTGCAGGCTTCCTGTTGTCCTTCCAGGCTTTGGAATGCGAATGTTTCACATCCAATCATCAAATTACACAGATACGAAGATTTTTACGACAGGTTGAGGTGAATAGTTTTATGTATATTCATATATACACTTATTATGTGTATCACATTCAGATGTCAAAAGATGCCCCCACATTTTTTTTTTATTATAGAGATATAAGGAATTGCTTCCACTGTGAGCCAATGAGATTGGAAAAGACAACTAAGTTGTGTGGTGCTGTGGCTGAATGGTCAACGCGACGGACTGAGAACGAGTCTTTCTCTTGGGTCACGAATTCGAGCCCCATCTGTTGTGATGTTTTTCTCCATAGTGTTATCCATATCCACTATATCGAATGATACACCAAACGGATTCTAGAATTAGTAGGATCAGGTACACAAATAACTTCAGTGTGATAGGCCTACAGTGTAAGCCGTATGCCTAACATGCTCCAGGCACTTTTGGAGTAGGCAACAAATACGTGGCTTTGGTGTCTCCACTGAACAATGAGTGATCGACATTGATTGATGGAGTTGATAATGGTTGTTAGAGAGAGAGAATGGGATAGTTAAATGACTGTTATGGGCCATCATTAGGAGATGGTTATATTATTGCCTTGTGTATTATGCTTTATTGCATGTTGAATCATTTGACTTGTATGTTCCATGTGTAGTATTATTTAAAAAAGGATGCAAGAGGTCATAAATCTTTCTGTTAATGAAAATTACCCATACTATCTTAAAATATTGTTATATTTGAGTTTTGTATAAAAATACATAGTAATTGTGCTCACTGCTGCAATGTTAGGCAAAGTTAATGAAGGGCAATGTAGACACTACCACAGATTTGAAGCCTTGCAAACTGGTGCCTCTTCAAACCCAATCTGATGAATTACAGGTTCATTGTGGATCCTCAGCCGGCACATTCCGAAAAGCCCTTCGCGCCTTGGGTTCTTGGTTGGATTTATACAAAGAGGGTCAGGCTAATGTTGGCATACGGGATAAAATATCTGGCATCTTGAAGAATATCCCTAGCGTGCTGGATGACCTCATCTGCTACTTCCTTGACGGTCCTCTTCCTGATTGGTGAGTGTCTTGATGATGGTAATGATTTTTTTAAGCATTGTTATCTGATGCTTTCCAATTACAACTAAATTTTGAAAGTGTTTCACATGCCCTTGTCCAAGGGTAAAA
>JBCJKE010133624.1:0-10757 GCA_039654525.1 Melibe bucephala
CAAAATAATATTAACAACAACAACAACAACTTCAACAACCATAACAACTTCAACAACAACAACAACAACAACAACAAACAAATATAGCAAAAACTAAATAAAAACTTGTATCACCCCACAACCTATAAAACTACAACAAACAAACAATACAATACCATACAAACAAAAAGCGAAAAGATAAACAATACAAAAAAACAATTTTTCAAAAAGTAACTAAAAAAACAAAAAGGGACCCCCTCCTGCCCCCCACCCCACCCCACTATCACCACCAAAATATACATACATACATACTATTGAGACTGATGTATTTTATCTCCCAGCCGTTGGGTTAATTAATTAGATGGCCGTGGTCATCGCGGACCTTACCACAGAATATAAAGCAGTGTTCTGTGGACCTTACTAGTACATGTACTAGGAAACTGGGTAGGCTAATACGCTGAGGGGCCTATTGATTCGGCTGAATTGATTCGTAATGTGGTTCCCGTTAGAACATTTATAGTTTTTATCTAGGCACCAAAATAACGAAAGACATTCCACTCTTCTGCTAGCTTTGATAACGTTACTGACATATAAGTATGTAATCAAACGTATGTTTTTACATATTAGTGGATGTCTCAAACATTAATCAGGTGCTGCTACATTTCTCTGCAATTGATGGAGCGGAATTTGCGTATTTGCAGGAATACATGGAATATTGCACGGCATTGTTTACATTAGTTACGAAGAGTGCCCAATATCGATAAGGTATGTTTCAATTCCAGTGCTTTAGACTTTAGTGTGGAAACGGTCACCGGTGAAACGGACTTCTAGATCTAGGTCTAGATTCTATATGTATGGTCTATTTCTAGATCTCTAGGTCTAGATTCTCAGTTTCTTGATAAATATGTCTAAAGCTTTAATTCGTTAGCCCTTAAAAGCAAATTCAAATTCATATTTAAATGAACTTCAAATTTGATCATCATGCCCATGAACTGAAATGAATGAATGGGAATAAACTACTGACATAAAAGAGTCTATGACTATGATTGACTAACTATAGGTACTGGCACTGGTTTTACGTAGTGTAATTAATGCTGAACACTGAACACTGATTGTGTGTCAAGCTGCTTGAGCAGGAGCGACAGTCTTTTTCTCCTTTTTTGACGCTGCATTTGTCCCCCTTTCTCCACCACTCAACAAGGTTCAGCAGTGTTCAGGGCACAAACAGGATTAATAAATATAGATCTATAGAGATACTGTCATTGATCACATCAAAAAGAACCAGCCTTGCTTCTCTATTAGGATTTACTACTAGGCCTAGACGCTGTAATGCTGTACGGAATCTGGAATAGACCAAGGCTCTCTCGTGCTTTCACTGCATGGCATGTAATGTGGTGCCAAAAACTGGACTAGTCTCTCTAGAGAATATTTGGAGAAAGAAAACATTGTAATTACGAAATGTCACATACGTCACTATGGCCTTTAGACAAAGGCATGCTGTGTGGGCCGTTCGTGAGGGCTGACCAACATAGATCATTCGTCGGCAATAATGAATGGCAGCTTTTTGATCTCTCTTTTCATGATCAGCCAACTCAGACTCTTTAATTTACTATTCACTTATGTGTCTGCTTTATAATAGATATTTTAAATAATAAAATGCTTATTTTTAACTATAAAATGCTGCATATTTCCTGTGTGTGCGCGTTTGTGTGTGTGTGGGTGGGTGGGTGTTTGATTAAAAGACAGAGAAAGAGAACATGAATTGCATTGCAGTGAGAATGAGAGAGAAAGAGATAGATATAGATAGATAGAGAGGAAGATGGGAAAGGAAATTTAGAGAAAAGGGAGAGAGACGGTAACTGGTAGAGGAAGAGATAAAAAAGAGAGACAGATCTATATAGACAAATAGGGGAGGCAGAGAGAGTGATCAGGGAAATAGCGCTTTTACTTACGCCCATGCCCGGTGGTTGGGGGCATTGCCACTTCGGTACATAAAACACTATTTCCCCTGCGTTGTTCTTACTGGAACAGCAACTTGGTATCAAATCCTGTATTTTATAACCATAGGAAATTTCCCACACATAATATTTGAAGCAAATAGAAAACTCCAGAAGCCCAGAAACATTATCTTGAGAACTAGCCTTCTAGATTTGGACTCTAGATTCTTGAAATTAAAAATATCTGTATGAAATAAATTTAACATTACAGTCTTGGTCATGATTTTTGTTGTTGTTGAATTCCTTGTTATAAATAATATAAAGAACATTTTCATAATAATATAAGCAAATCTTCTTCATTAATTCCTCATAGATACCTATTTCTTCACAATGGAAAATTACCATGTCCTTGAAATCATTGGTGAGGGCTCATTTGGAAAAGTCTACAAGGGCCGAAAAAAATTTTCTGCTCAGGTATGTAATGATGTTATTATACAGATGCCACTGTTAAATGTCTTGTCTTCTTGTAATGCTTTCTGAAATGTGTTGACATATGTCAAGCAAGAGGAATGATTGTTTCCCTTTTTGTAATGATAATATTTACTGCCCTTGATTATGAAATCTTATAGTCCACCCTTTTGATGTGTAAGATTTAGGTAACAGTCGATGAAAGGGGAGGTATTGCAATGCCTGACAGAATATCGTACTTTCTATGAACAATGAAAGCAGAAATAAGTGATTCTATGCTCTACTGTAAATCATGTAATATTTGTTTTTCAGATCGCATCTTTGGAAAGCAAAAATATTTTACCAGTGATTAATTAGGGAAATTTACACCCAGGAATTTTTGCATTTTCAGCCTAATAATTTTTGTAACATCTAGTACTGTAGAAATACTCACGCCAAATTTGGTCTAGTTTCAACATATTTGAGAAATCATGGAAGATGTGCTGCTACCTATAAAACAAACTCATAAGGAACTCTCATATATATATTTTCTTTGCAGATAGTTGCCTTAAAATTCATTCCCAAATTGGGGAAATCTGAGAAAGAATTGAAAGGTCTGAGAAGAGAAATTGACATCATGAAGGGCTTAAAACATGACAACATCATTGAACTTCTAGACAGCTTTGACACAGATAAAGAGGTAAGGAAATATTGTGTCTTTTCTCCTTCATTCTTTCAGATTGAATTTAAATTCTAGGAATACAATGACCTATTCTTCTTCTTCATCACAAAAGCTTACGGACTCAGTCAACTGAGCATTATTGTCAACATGCCGCTAAAAGTTTTCTTTCAGCATTTTGCCATGTTTTCGTTTGGGATATCTTTAGAAGCATAGATGAGAAATTAGCTGCGGACCCTGGAGATCAGGAGGTACAACTGGAACCTCACCTTTATATTCTTTTATTTGCAAAAGAGCACTTCTAGCTTTGCACTTTGTTTAGAGCCATTCTGTTTCAACCCTAACCTGCTCAGCATGGTTAAACCTTCCTGATATGGCCATGGATATCATTGGTTTATTTATGTGAGCCCGACACTGCAGTCAGTTTGACATTAACGTCTGAAGTATGAGAAACAAGTTGCTTCCATGTATGCTCCTTGATATACTTGTATTGTAAAAGTCTTGTTTATGAAGTCTATGAGCATAAATGGGAAAAAGTTATAAATCCACCTACATGCTTGTGTGTATAAGAACTTAAGAATGGCAATGAGGCTGAATAATTTTACATAAAAACACACCTCATTCATGTTATTCAATAAAAGCAATTCAGCAATAACTATCCAGTTTCTATATCTTGCATTGCCAATGTTCTTAATGTGGAAAATGTCTGAGTACCAGTTGAACATGCAGCTTCATCAAGTTTGTCACATTGGTTGTTTTCACCGTTTTGTTTTTTGTTCTTTTTTTACTTATCCTTCTAGGTGGTGGTAGTGACTGATTGTGCTGAGGGAGAGCTGTTTCAAATTTTAGAAGATGACAACAGTTTGCCAGAAGAGCAAGTAAGTGTCACTTTGATTGTAATGCTAGTAGATGCTCCTTTTAAAAGGTCCTTCCTTTTATTGTAATGCTTGTAGATGCTCACGCGACTTGTGCTTGTCTGGGGTGATGAACTGCAGCCATACATTGACTATTTATTTTTTCTTATCATCGCACATGGTCTGATACTAGAAGAAGATTTCTGAAGTATGTGTGAGATCCAGATTGATATTTGATGTGGGCAGCCTTGCCAAAAGAACATCAGATGAAAAAGTTGTTGGTATGGTAGCGATAGAAATAGGGATAAGGATGGATGGTCGGGGAAAGAATTGAAGAACCCAGATGAAGATAATTATAGATTCCAGTACAGCAACAAAGAAGTATAAAAAACCACAGGAGCAACATCTTTGCAGAATATTATATATACACATTGTTTTACATGAGATGCATAGGTCAGGAATGTTAATTTCCAAAGACATCAATCCCCTCTCATAAAGTACTGTTTGTTGTGCTATTTTGTGTACAGATAAACCTCAACAAAATGTCAGTGTTTTTAGCTATTGTGAAGGTTCATTCTCAGTTTTGTGTACTGCCTTTTTTATCAGCTGAAAAGGAAATTTGATGAAGCTGACAGAGCCTTGAATTAACTGGTATTAATATATCTGAAAAATCTGTTTTTTGGAAAAAGAATAAATATTCCGATTTAGAAAAAGGGAGCTCTACTGTAGAATACTTTGACAAATGTATCTTTTAAGCTGTATGCCTGAGAAATTACATGTATACTTGTATAAAATCCAAATTCTTAGTCTCTCAACTCTATGTAATGATTTCTACTCCTCGAACATAGGTTCAGGTGATTGCTGCTCAGCTTGTGTCGGCCCTGTTCTATCTCCACTCCCATCGCATCCTTCACCGAGATATGAAACCGCAGAATATTCTCCTTGGCAAAGGTGGCGTCATCAAACTCTGTGACTTTGGATTTGCCCGTGGGATGAGCACAAACACGCTGGTCCTCACATCCATCAAAGTAAGTAGCATGGCCTTTTGTGTCTGGCCAGTGTGAAGCAGAGGAGATCTGGCCTATTGACCTCTAACTTGTTACATCTATGCTAATGTAAGATCATAATTCTTCATGACTTCAGGAACTAATCTAACAAATTAAGTTTTTCTTAATCTGATGTAAGGAACTGTGTAAATCACAATGGAACCAATTAGTTGTTTTGTTTTTGTTTTTTTTGTTTGTTTGTTGTTGTTGTTGTTTGTTTGTTTGTTTTTTTTTGGGGGGGGGGGGGGTAGGGAAGTAAATGGAGAAATCTGTTTTATCTTTAGAATTAAGTTCCTTTTTACATATCCCTGTTCATCAGAGTCAGGTCCCTTCTTCATATCCGAGATCTTCAGAGTCAATTTTCTTTTTTTCTTATCCCCAATCTTCGGAATCAATATCATTCTTCATATCCCTTTTCTTCAGAACCAACATCATTATTCATATCCCTTATCTTCAGAGTCAGTCCCTTCTTCACATCGGAGATCTTCAGAATCAATTTTCTTTTTATCATATCCCCAATCTTCGGAATCAATATCATTCTTCATATTACTTTTCTTCAGAACCAACATCCTTTTTCATATCCCTGATCTTCAAAGTCAACATCCTTTTTCATATCCCCGATCTTCAAAGTCAACATCCTTTTTCATATCCTTGACCTTCAAAGTCAACATCCTTTTTCATATCCCTGATCTTCAAAGTAAACATCTTTTTTTTATATCCCTAATCTTCAAAGTCAACATCCTTTTTTATATCCCTGATCTTCAAAGTCAACATCCTTTTTCACATATTGTGTATCCCTGGCCCATTTGCTTTCCTTTCAGGGCACACCACTGTACATGTCACCAGAGCTGGTTGAAGAGAAGCCTTATGACCACACAGCAGATTTGTGGTGAGTAATTTAGAAGCTTTAGTCCTTAAGAGCATCCTAGTGAAGGTCCTTGCATTATTTGATTACCATGCTTGCATTACTTTCAATGACTTTTGCAGAAATATTTGAATAAGCTGTTTGAGTTGTACTTCACATGAATGTGAGGTTCTTTCCACTTTCTTTCTGTCTCTGTTTTGACAAAATTACAATATTCAGTTGTCATACTCATCAGAATCTGATCTTGACAAATAAATTTAAAAATGAATGCACTCGCTCAGCAGAAGTATTTTTAACAGATTTATGTAATTCGTTTGCTTTGTCAAGCTGTATTCAGCAACATTTTTTCTCTATCTCATAATTAGGTTATGAACCTAATATTCTTGATGACTTAGATTAACGTAGTAACCCTGAATGCACTTTTGTTTCCCTATTTCAATCAACCAAATTTCTGTCATGTTGTCTACATACATTTTACATGTTAAATTTTTCTTTCAAACAATTACTTTTACTTTGTGTTTTTTTTTTACACCACACAGGGCTTTGGGCTGCATTCTGTATGAACTTTTTGCGGGCACGCCTCCCTTCTACACCAACAGTATCTTTCAGCTGGTCAACATGATCATTAAAGACCCTGTTAAGTGGCCCAAGACTATGAGTAGCATTTTCAAGGACTTTCTTCAAGGTCAGGAGAATAAGATGATAAGATGAGTTAAGATAGATAAATAGAGCTTTATTTGTTCTTGAAACGAAAACTACTTTGGTAACAGGATTCATAAACTATGTAGTCATTTTGACAAATTCATATATAATAACCATGTATTGCTTTACTGTGTAAGACAAAAGCAAACCAAAAGTTGTTTACGCACCTTCTAACGCCTAGAAACACAAAACAGAAAACTGTATTGAAAAAAGTTACAGGTAAAAGATGCCACACTTTTTTCTTCATGCCTTTATCTGCCAGGTCTGTTGAATAAAAACCCCCGTCATCGGCTTGCTTGGCCACAGTTGCTGCGTCATCCATTTGTAGCCGAGTTGGTTAGAGGTGAGTTGTTGAAAAAATAGGGAAAATGAGTGGCCCTTACAGAGACTACAGAGACTTAAAGTTGGACTTGGGTCTAATTGCAACAAATTTCCTTTAATGATGAATGAAAGCAATTTGATTTGATTTGGTTTAATCATTTAATTTGATTTCATGATTTGATTTGGTTTAATCATTTGATTTGATTTCATGATTAAATTTGGTTTATTTAATTTTTTAAATATGATACTATGATACGGTTTGGTCTGGTACAATTTGATCTCCAGTGAACGAGGAAGACACCAAACTACCGTCGCCTTTCACACAGCCCCTGTCAGCCTCTATGATGGAACTGAAGGAAGAGCAGACCAAAACCAAGGCCAATCCTCCAGGGGCTTCCAAGATCCTGGCACGGGCACGTCGGAAGGCCCAAGAGGAGGTGGAGAAAAAGGTAACTCATTGCATCCTTTTTAACATTGTTCACATCTTCATTCTTTGTGGATACTTACGGATTCCTCAAAGTGCTCTTGATTCTCTCCGGGACATTAACATTGTTCTCATCTTCATTCTTTGTGGATACTTACGGATTCCTCAAAGTGCTCTTGATTCCCCAGGGGACATTAATGCTTGATTATAGCACTTGAATAAAACTTAGGGTACGTAATGAAATCTGTGTTAATTACTGTTTTTTATTCAAATGCTTTGATTGTGTTATTAAACCATAGGATCAGTAGCAGATATATCTATAATTCTGTGGGGAATCTATCATGAAATCATTTCCAAGTTTAGATGAAATAGGCTTTTATTGCCTAGTTTGTAGGTATTTCTTTATACATTGTATATCTCTTCTCAAAACATGTCAGGTAAGTGCTATCAATATTGCAACATTTAAAGAGAAAGTAGTATTTCTTTGAAAGTGGTAGTTCTGAATAGCGATTGTTTGTCACTAAGGTGGGATAGTAATAAATATTC
This sequence comes from Melibe bucephala, assembly GCA_039654525.1. Classification (NCBI taxonomy): domain Eukaryota; kingdom Metazoa; phylum Mollusca; class Gastropoda; order Nudibranchia; family Dendronotidae; genus Melibe; species Melibe bucephala. Next base: position 7,801 of record JBCJKE010133624.1, read on the forward strand.
ATAATCTGATTTGATTTCTGTGAAGTCTGTGTTAACCGTTTTCCTTTTCAATATTTCGATGCCCAAGTGCTGCAATAAGTATTGGTTTTACCCAAGCTCTATGTTATTTAATTTTTGTTGTTATTTTAATATCCCCTCTTATCCATGCATTTGTGATTTAATAAAGTGCTATTTGACATAGCTGATGATTATACATTTAATATTGTTTTTCAGCGGCTGAGACAAGGAGGGATGCAGGCGTGGGATCATGCAGATGGAACAAATGGAGAAGGAGGGGTGGGGAAGGATAAATGTCCCAGTGAAGATTGGGCCGAGTCTGTGAACAGCAAGGTGGGTCTGGGATTGACGTTTCCCATTTTGATATTTTGATCCAGATTTTATTTTCATTGGTTGTTTTGCTGGTTTGATATTTTTAGATTATTGCGAGATTTTTTTTCAACTCCTTACAATATATTTTGAAAGCATAAAAAAATCAACCCATCCCAGAGATATAATATCTGAAAATCACAATAAAATCTCATTAATTTTTTTGGCTAGAAAATATTGATGTCCTATTAGACTTAATAATTCAATCATTTTCCTCATTCCTATTTTGTGGTTCAGAGATATAATTTTGTAAAGATATACTGAAAGTTTTTTGTTTTGGTTTTTTTTGTTTTGTATTTTTTTTTGTGTGTGCTAACATAGCAATGTATATCATAATATTATGACATATGAACAATTTTTTTATAATTTTATATTTTGTTTTGTTTAATCAATTTCTAAAATCAGAAACCACAAGCTGTGGAGGTAAACTATCACTCCTTATGATGTCCAAGCCTCAGTCTCACTGCCTTCAATGTCTTATTAAATGCTTTATACTTGTACATGTTATGTCTTCAGTTAAATGTCACTAATATAATTTCTCTTTGAATGAAACTATTGTGGTTCTTTGACCTTCACTTCTATTTTCACAATTATTATTTCCTCTCCTTTTTACCCTTTTTTTTTTACCAAGCACCTCATATGTTATTTCAATTTCTTTACTTTTATCATTCATATTTTCATTTTCATGGGAAAAAGTGCACTTTTTATGGTACAATCATACCCGTAATTAGTCAGTTTTCATTGATGTAAGGTGAAATTCTCCATGACTAAGGGGAAAGATATTAACTGTATTACTGTCGTAGAAGTAATTGAAGCATATTGAAATTTTGTAGTTTGTGAATATATTATCATTACCCTTATTGAGTTATTGTGTCGAGTTAAATTTTGAACTCAAATAGGAGACATACACAATATTTTATGACCCAGGCATTTTATTCAGATATTGAAAAAAAAAAAAAAAAAGAAAAAAGGATTATGTTCTAACGCAAGGTATGAAAGTATTATTTGAGAAATTTTGTTGTGGCTTTGTATGAATGGACCTTTCACTGGATCCTTGACATTCTGAGATGTTGTCAGGTGCTCTTTAATAACACTGTGTCACTAAGTATTTATGCTCTTTCACTGCTTCTTTTTATCACATTTACAATTGAATGTTTGTGATCTCCCCATAGTCCTATCGGATATCTTAACTTGTTGATGATACAACATTGATCTTATTGAAAATGGAAATGAAGAAGCCTTCAGACTTCATGTTGAAAATCTGGTTTTGTGGTGGTGATTTATCAACCTTTTTCTAAATGCAACACAACTGAAAGAATCACTGATAGCTTTGAGGTGCTTCAAAGCAGCTATAGGTCCATGAAAATGAAAAATTACTTGTTGAACAAGCAGACTGATAGAAAGTAAAGTGAAGTATTGGCAAGGATCGGCATTAAACCAACAGCTGTTTTGAAAAAAGTCAAAAGATTCAAGCTTAAGTACTCCTGTTACATTAGAACCAACCATAAAATGACAAAGGGTGGAATTCAGGAAGCAAGACTGGATGATAGAGAAGCAAAGAAAGACCAACAAGAAGATAGGAACAGGACATAGAAGACTGGCTTAGAAAAACAATTACACATGCAGATTGGCAGGAGATTGAGTACTGTATCTGAGACTGACAGGAAGGTTCAAGAGGCAACATCTCTCAAGGGTTAAGGTGACTAAAAAGACTTAGATTTTTAGGCTGATTGAAGTGGGAGGATTGCAATATCTAGCAATGCCAAGACACTGGAAATTTACATTATTATGACAAAAAACTGATTTTATGGTTGAAAAAGAGACATTTGTATATATCTTCATTTAATTTTTTTTTAGCTCCTTTACATTCATGTTATGGCTCATAGCTCCTTTTCAGCATCGCCATTTTGTATAGCATATAAATTGATATTGGGAAAATTCAAATAGTTCTGAAAATAGATCGACATTGATTTTGCATTGGAAGCTTCTTAATGATCTGTATTATTTTCTTTTTCCTTATTTGTTCATTATTGTTATGTGTCATTATTAATTGAAATAGGAAGGAATGTAAAAAAAAATAAATTTTTTCATAGATATAAAAATATAAGAAAGAAAGGGGGCGGGGGGAAACCCTCCTAAAAGAGAAATCTCTTACCATGAGGTCTGATCATTATCATCATCTGCATAATTATCATTTGTCATGAATTGCCATCATGTTTATAAAGCAATATTTTGGGGAAAGTAAACTGCCTGATCCATCCAGAAAACTTCATTGACTTATATAGTAATGAGCCACCTTCTCTTTATATGTTAACTGTCAAAGCTTTATGTAATTTTTTCCTTTCATTTCCTGTGTTAATCTGTCTTCTTTGCAGTTATTTTTTTCTGCCTTTGGTGTATGAAAACTTTCAAGCCTATAAGCCTCTTGTAACCATTCATGCACCACTGTATATCAATATTATTTATGAAGCCATTTCATGATGCATTCTTTGACTTTAAAATAAAAAGAATGTTATATAATCAAAAGAGAGAGAAACAAATGGACAGGTTTTTTTTTCCAAGACTCTGACTAAAAAGGATTCTTTATTTGA
>JBCJKE010133845.1:0-10751 GCA_039654525.1 Melibe bucephala
TAGTCAGAGCGTCAAAATGGCCGCCTCAAAATGGCTTGGTCTAATCGTGGTTTTTGCCCCAGTAGGGAAAGAGTTAACCTATGATGTTATTCTTTGAATTTAATTACTGAGGATTAATGAATAACCACTTGAAGAATTCAAAATGAAAAAATACAAGACTAGATCTGGTGCTCAAACATTTACATTGCAATCTTCAAGTGAAGATAATAATTTGTATTCATATTTTCCTAGTACTTTTAGATTATGGGATAAACTATCATTCAATGTGAAATATAGTAAAGATACTGAAGAATTTTAAAACAGCAACTTAAATGTACAACATTTACATGTAAATACAAGTAGTAGTAGTAGTTACTTTTCAGCATGTTGACAGAATACTCAGTTGAATGAGTTTGTCAAACTGTCTTTGTCAGCTTTTATAAAGAAGAAGAATTTAAGGTCACTGTAGTACAGTTATCACAAGCACATAAAATTATATTATACAATTTTAATGAAATAAATTTGAATGTACTACACTAACAAGACTTCATGAACCTAATGACAGTTAACTTACATATTTGGATCGTCTGGCTTTAATTTTAATACCCTACGATTGAAAACTATGGTAACATGAGCATGAGATACACACCACTTCGACCTCCCACTATGCGCGAATACGAGGCCCAGTTCACAAGTGTTTCTACAATGACATGCTCTCAGTCTGGATTACAGCAGGACTGTTTTTCCTATATCAGACCTCTTTCCATGGATGTATAACAACTTGCATTTTTTAAACATTGCTGGAAATTTGGCACTGTACACCAAGACATTAATTTATCAACACTCATCTTGTCCAAAAGAATCAGTCCAAGAACAGATTGGTAAGATGCTCTCCCATACCTTCTACTCTAAAATCAAGGACAGTTACCTTTCCATTGATATTTACTTTTTTTTTTTTTTAGCAACTGTTTTCATGTATATACATATATTCTGCATGACTAGCAGAAGTGGTGCATATCTTATCTTACAGTTCCTTACTTACAGTCACTGTTGTTTCCTTAATTCAACCAAATTTCCTAATTAAATATTGAGAACATATAAAGAGCTGTTTTGATATGTGATTTCATAGAAAAGAGAAATAACAAAGGAGTTTCAAATAATATGAGATTGAATATGAATACTTTTCATGATTAATTTCAATGACAATGTTTCTCAAGATTCCTGTAATCAAGCAAACTAAAGCACAGAACATGACACTCTCTTAGGCTGAAGAATTGATCACAAGATTTTTATACCTAAGAGAATCCAATAATTCTGAGTATAAACAACTTGCAGGTGTGAACAGGGATTACTTTACAGATATGAAAGAAGTGATGGCCTTGCAAGCACACAGAATAAGGTCTAAACATCAAAAAGGTCTCGATCTAATGAAAACTAGATCTAGCTCTAGATCTACAGCTATGGTTTGGAAGAATTCCCACTCATCCCTGCTTTTAATCTACTCAAAAAAATATGATGAAAAATCTGAGTCATCACTAAGGTAAAAAAGTAAAAGTTTTCAAACCACAGCTGTAGATCTATTTCTACTTTTCGTTAGATCTAGACCTTTAGAATTGGAATGCCGAGCCCTGAGAATGAAAGATAATTGTTAAATAATATATTGCATCCATTTCAATTCATTATGTCGAGAAGTGAAGATTCCATCAAGAAATGTTATTTAAATAGGTATGTCTATTTATTTGAAAAAAAATCTGAAATCCAGTGAAACACACGACAGTTGACAGAACATCATACACAAGCAATGACAACAAAAAGAAATCAAACTAATAACCAAACTCAGTTTGACACTTTCCATTTCCATTTCCACATGTGTTATAATATTTACAGGGCCTCGTCATATCACTGAAAATGTCACCTATTTCTTAGTATAATAATATTGGAGAAAGCAATAGAAATTATCTCAGAATTGATTTGTCTCGCTGTTCCTTACTTGGTACAATGGGATGGATAATGAAGACTGAAGTTTGAAATGGTAATAAGATATTGGTTAGCTAAAAATTTTTAGCCATAGAACTACTTAAATTGATACATGAAATGGGAAGAAATTGTTGCTACGGTTTACAAAAAAAACAACATATCAAACCACAGCATCTATGGACCATTTTCAGAAATTCTTGAAAGACATTCTGTTGTTCACCATGCTAGTACTGAAAATTCTGAATTTTGTGCTCACAATACATCAGCCATAGAAGGAAGATATTCATTATCGTTTTTTCTACCACCCAAGAGTAAATAACACAGTCCAGGTTTGAGTTTTTCTGCAGTAGCAAGGACCATTCTGAAGTCACCTTCCAGCTGAAGACCCAAATCATTTCGTAATCTCTTGGCACTCAAGCGACTGGTTGACTGCCCATTGGTCACACTGAAAAAATGGACAAAAATCATGGGCTGGAAGTAGACAAACAAAAGGCATGCTCAAAAGAAACTATTTTTCACCTTACCAATATAATAACACAACTTTAACTGTTCATCACTTTTTGAGCGTTTTTTTCTTTAAGCTAAAACTCTGATCATCCCAGCTAAGTCAGTCCATTGACGTCTCGAAGCGAGATCTCATTTAAATATCAAGTATAGTTTGAGGCTGTCATGTCAGTAGTTAAGATTTATGTAATTTTGATCTCTTTGCCTTCTCTGCGATCAATATGACATGCATTGATTGCAAGTCTATCACATTCTCTGAGAAGCTTGTCTTCTCTGTATACATTTAAGTCACAGCTTTTGACGAAACCCTTAGAATAGTTAAGGCTGGGTGAAATCTAGCAGTGAATCAACTTCAGCATTTTACATCAAAAACTCACCTGATCTGAGGGGTGATACTTTTCATGCTTGACATGCTAATAGCTAGACAAGACTATTTGCCACCAATACATGACAAACTTGTTATGTGCAATTGACAGACTGTCTGTGTGAATCATAATGCTTACTTATGTGGACTCATTGTCAGAGTCAAAACTGGTTTAAAATCATTTGTTCATACAGAGAGGATAAGTTTTCACTTGACTCTTGGATATTTTTTTAAATTTTATTGAATTTTACTGATAACATAGAGCCATATTATAAATAACAGAATTTCCTGTCAAGGATTAATAAAGAAGATTTGACTTAGATTGAAGCATTACTTATGACTCCGAAGACCCAATTCTAGCCCATATAAATTCTAGCCCTCTTTACACGCAATTTCAATATAAATTAAACAGAACAGTTGAAAAAAAACAAACAAACAAAAAACATACCTTTCAGCTTCAACATATTTGATAAGGCTATGAGCTCGACGTTGCAAAGTATACATAAAATGTTTAATGTAAGCCTCTCTAATCCCATGTTCTGGGGGAAGTCTATGAATCTGCAGATGAAATTAATTGGAATAGGATGACTGGAAAAACTCTAGGTGAATACTATAGCAAATATTGCATATGCCAAAGGAGAATCCAAATCCCATCTTAGTGATCTGATCAACAAAATCATAGAACAGGCCCCACCTTGCCTTGGTGAACAAAGGCGTAAAGCCACTCTTACATGCACAGCATGGGCTGGTCATTGAGCAAAGTTTAGTGAAGCCTAAGAATTCTAGTACTGCTCAATGATGAAATATTATGTCAAAGAAGGCACAGTCAGCTGACAAGTGGAAGTGCCAAAGAGGAACACTCATATGAATTGTCTCTGTAGGCTATTGACTGGCCAATCATAGTTTAGTTTATCACCGAACAATATACACAAAATGTGGCGAGTGATTAAACCACACGCACTTTACATTCAATTACATAATATATGCACATACGTACTATAATACCCCCTTTCCTAATACATCTTATAACCCGCTTCGTCTCATAACCCGCTTTCTTTGTCACCCGCAGGGCGGGTTTATATGGCAGAGACTATTGTAATGCCTTACTCTGAAAATAAAAGTCAATAAAATCTTGTGCTACCCACAATTAAAAGGGTGTAGTATGATCAGATAATTCTTTTTAAATAATGACAAGGACCTGCAGTTTCAAGACAGTTTTCAGAGCTTAGTTCCATGACCATCTCTTGACTATATGAAGCCCTAAAGCCTGCATTTGAACTAAAGTGCAGTCACCTTATATATACAAAGACCAGACTGCCAATATGACGTTGCTATAACAGAGAGTCAATGTATCTGATCAATACATAAAATGAAGGAAAAATAAATGAAGAACACTCAGAAAGACTAGGATGCAATGACACACAACATAATCAATCATAAACTGATGTTCGGCCTTAACAAGGGCTGTTTTAAGAAGTTGGGACTAGTTGGTGGTTCTAGATTGTTGATTTGATGGAATCTTTGATTGTTGGAAAGCAAGGGTTTTCATTGGACTGCTATTTTTAACTTAACATTGCAGACTTTGATCTGGGCAAGATGTCAATATCAGCAGGTTCATCCAATTTCATGTCAATATATCAGATATTTCCTTACAAATGACATAGGAGAAAGAAGTAGGATTTTGATGTGACGTCGATGTAAGTAGGAACTCAATGTATCCTATGCCATTACAAGTGAACTTCACTGTATATGTACATTAGGTTCATCATCTTGATCAAATTCATACCTAAATCTCCATCATAATAATCTACATTCACAGAGAAGAAAAAAATGGACTCCATCATAATAATTTACATTCACAAAGAAGAAAAATGGTCAACATCACAACTTACATCATCAATCAGATCCTTCACCAGAGACTCTTGTAAGTTGAATGACTGGAATGATAAAAGCGACCTAAGAGAAGAAAAATGACAAAATGATTCCAAGTTACTTTTCATTCAATTTACTTCCAATTGCTAAATTAGTAAAAACCAGGTGATTGTGCAATGGCAAAATGTAAAAGTGCATGTTATATTCGATTATCAATGATAAGGACAGATTGATACATGACACTAACTGTTAATGCTTCTTTATAAATATTACATTTCAGCTAGATTTAAGTCTATTTTTTATCAACATTTTTTCAAGTTTTCTGTCAGAAACAACATTTTTGACATGGTAGCCTTGCTTTGTTTAATCTAGATCTTAATCTTTATATCTTTTTTTTATTAAAGATCTCTCTACTCCTGCTTCTTCTAGTACTGCTTTACTACATTACTACATGAAAGAAGACTGCATTTCATAGGACACATTTGGAGGAGAAAAGATGAGATTTAGGAACCAAGGCTAAGCAGGCTAAGCAGGAGAAAGAGGGGTAGACTAACCATCCTTCATATCAATCGAGTAGAGACACTGGACTTACCACTGATGAAAAATAAAAACATAATGTGCGAGCAAGAGGACTGGAGAAAACTGATCTGTGATATCCAGGGAAACTTAAAGAAAGCAAATTAAGCAATGAAGCAAGTTAAATCTAAAAATATTAGCCAAATGTCATTACTAGAAAAACAGTAACAATAAGGATGACTAATATTCATGACCTACTCTGTGCTAAATCCTCCATTGCCTTTATATAGGTCTTCTAGCTCCTCTATGAGGACACTGTGACTTAATCTTTGGTGTTCAGTAGGAGAACTAGACTGAGTCACATGTCTCATTTCAACATCGATAATGGTTGTAGGGTAACGGCTACAAAGCAAATCACTGGGAGGCAAATGCACAGAATCATCAGGTCCCTAAAAAAGAAAGAAATGTAGATGGTGATTAAAATTAATACATTTTTCTTTTCTTTACATTACAAGGAATTGAATTTTGTCTGAATTCTTGCAACATAAAGACACTCCAACTGCTTTATACATTAGTGCCATGGAAATAAGTAATTTTTGTTTGTTTTTGTTTCTTGTTTGCTTTTTTTTGTTTAGCCCACTCATTATGTATTGTATGAGCATTTGTCAAGCTACCTGATCTACAAGACAACTCTATACATGGTCTTCAATTTCATTGTTTCATAATGATCTCTGCTAATGTCAAATCAACTCTAATTATGACAATCCATTTTTTTATATCTGAATACTTTTCCCAAATTTTCCAACAATGATAATTTATAAAGCACTCAAATCCCCTAAGCCGGCTCTAAGCACTTTATCCTACCTTGGTAAGGAAATATGGCGTCATATATAAGTAACATGAATGGAAATATAAAACAAATCAGTTTCTAAAAATGGATTACAATCATATCAGCTTCAAAATTGGTAATGTGTACAAATGTGAAAAACACTCATCAACATTCTGCGAGTCATATTATAAACTAGGGATGCTAAAGAATGCTAAAAAAAAAAATGTCTCAAACTAAAGATCATAATAGACCATTTTGAAAAGATATGTTTTTGATGGTGGTCCTTTGCTCGTTGAATGGCTCTTAGACCATACCTGGTTATCTTATCCACCCTGATGTGTTTCAACATGCCTTGGCTAAAATTGGCCAGCTACACCTTACATCCTCAACGCCACCCTAAATGCTATCATTCTCATTGGCAAGCAACTCAAGCCACATGAATGCTTCTAGTTTTGTGCTGTCGTAGAGCTGTCCTTTAAAGGAATAAAAACAAAACAGGAGGGCATGAAAGGTGTGATTTAGGATCTGTGGTCGGAGCACAGATGTCAATACTTTGTAGGGCTTTGCCATAAACCACATTTTATCATGAGAATTCAGCTCATAGGCATAATATTGGGCATGTGTGGTGACAAATAAGGGAAAGCATAATGTTATCCCAACTACAACCTTATAGAACAACAACAAAACAAACATGCATTATGTTCTTTTTTTTTTCTGCCACCACTTTCATATACCTTGATACAGCCTTGAACACAGAGCTCCTGACAATACGGCCATTGACATTCACTCAATACTCTCCTGGAGCACATTAGCTCACTGGGCCAGCAAAACATGCCCAGAGTATAAATCATTATGTTGACTGTATCAGCATGTTTGCCTACAACCACACTCCTACTGAAGGTTGTCAGATGAGATGTGATAGCATGACGAAGGAAATCTACCTCAACCGTCTGATCTGGACTGAAAGCTGTGTAGTTTAACTACAGAAAAATAAAATGGTAGAGAAAAGTAATGAATAAACACTTATGCTGTACTAAACTGAGTTTAAGGAATATTTTTTGAAATATAAATCAAATGGCCTTTGATAATTATGACATAAAAATTAAAAGAAATTTTCAAATTGCAATTTGCAAAAATTTTTGAAATCCAACATAAGGCACTAGCATACTATTCAAATTTAATTCATCACAGCAATTGTTCTTCATTTCTACTCTACATACAATAACAACAGTGAATGATGTCATCCTTCATCCCATTTCTGACATAAGTAGACAAAAAACACTATGAGGAGAGTGTATCTGATTGCTGTCGTACTGTCTTTATAACTATCCAGCACTTCTCTAACATTAACAAAGCTCTCTGCCACACCTGATCTCCTTAAACAGTACCATAATTATTCTTTTGGGACCTTGTTACAAGCTTTCTCCACATCAATAAACACACAGGGTAACTCATTTGGCTCTTCCCTGTACTTCTCTATTATTATTAACAATCTCAACGCAAATAAAGCATCTTTGGTATTATTTCCTGTTTCCCGGCCTAAATCATTACTGATGTGCATATATGATCACTTCTTTTTTCAGTTTTACCTAAACCACTCCCTCCCACACCTTCACACAGTGGCTCGTCAACTTGATGCCCCTGTAATTATTGCAATTCCAAACGTCTTTGTTCTTAAAAATTGAAATAACATAGCCTCACCATCCAAGATTCTATTGAACAAATGTGTTAAGAATTACCTATATATATATAAATGTATTAAAGCTTTGTTAAAGCACTGATAAATATATATAATTTTTTTTTTCAAAGCAAGAGTTAATATGTCTAGTCTATGCTAGGCCTCTACATGATCATCAAACCCCTTGGGAATAATAGAATCAGAACAAAGCTCCTTCTAAATCCCTATTTAAATATCTTTAGAGATAGTTATAGGATTTTCATCATGTGTTCTCATTTCATACGTGTATATTATCTATACAGCAGTCTTTGCCTAATACCCCCAACCGCAGGAGATAGTGAAAGGGAGATGTCAGCTGGATGGGCACGTTAAGTGGAGGGTAGCATTGGAATGGGAGCAAATTCCATATTAATTTTCAATCAAAATATGGATTAACTTTTACTGTGGGTGTAGCTATTGTTTGTCAAGAGATAGTGCCTATTGTCCATCAAATGCCCAGGAGCCAACAGAATTTTAGCAATCCAATGACCATAGCTGTACAATCTTACGTGATATGTTATGCCACTCAGATAGGTGACATGCATTTGCCCATTGTCACTGTCAGTCTCCCTCAATAGAATTTCAACCATAGCCATATATACAGATGAAATGGGGGTGAAGGTTTTTATGAGTTTACTGAGCACATGTCTGTCAAAAAGGGGAATGATAAGCCAATTGAGTGGGATTTGGAGGTATAAATCTTGAAAGAAAAAATTCTGTATCCTCAATAAAGAGGAATGGTAAATGGAGTGAGATGCCATGCAGAGAGGTGTTAGACTGAGACCACAGTATAACATTGAAATAGGCTTTTGTATAAATTGAACCAAAAATGCTAGTAAAGGACTGACCTCTATGTGTAGAGGAAGACCAACTTCTTGGAGGGATGATAACATTCCCATACAAGATCCAAACCAGGAAGATAAGTCTGCCAGCCCTGTAGTGCTAAAGTCTTTCTGAAAGAAAGGAAATCAGATAAGAAATGAAAAACAAAACAAAAACACCAAAGTGAAAAATTATAAAGAGGCATTTTGAATCTATTATTACAATTTTGTGTCAGCAAGACCTTCCATCTCAGCCTATATCTGGATATCAATAAGTTTAATTTAATGCACTGCACCTTGCTTTACCACTTCATCGTGCTTGTTGAAAATGATCATTTATAGAAATTAGCCACTCAGACATGTTGCCTGTATGCCATTCTCTCTAAAGCCAATCTTCCTGCCTCTGGGATGTCATGTACCTCTAGCCAGCTCACAATGCCACTTTTCCATTGTCCACTAGGTGTGCCTCAGCTTCTTTTCCCCTCCACTTTCCCTTCAATAATTGCTTTTTATATGACCAAAATATGAGTTGTTTGCTTTTAATGTTTTGGATTAAGTGATGGGCTTTTACATTAGATACTTTTGGACTTCCTTAATTGTTTTCTTTCCATGATATTGGGATGATTTTCCCAAAGCAAATTATCTCAAAATCCTGGATCTTATTTATGTCACTTTGGTGTGTCCAACTTTCACAGTAATCAATCATTACTTGGAAAAACACAGGCTTTCAGAATTCTGATTTTGATTATATTGTTTTGCCCTTTCCTCATAACGGTAAAATTGGATTCTTCAATGCATACATTTATTGGATATAGTGGTCTTCTGGACATTTATTCTCTTTGCCATTTTCAGGCAATTTTTGTTATGGTAAAATTAAAAGTTATAAATATTGATAAAAAATTCATGCAAGAGCTGAAAACTGAAAGTCTTATCTCAGCTGTCTGATAAATCTTCCCATTCATATCAGTATTGCATACAGTATGAGACTGGGTCGAATCTATCTCAATCTATAATTTAGGTCTCCTTTCTTCTAGACTTATAGTTTGACTTTTACTCATTTCTGTGGCTGTTTTGAAGGCCTAAGTGGACCTTGAAATAGTGGCATATTTATAATAACGCCATCTTTAAATTTTATTTTAAAATTTAAACCAGACAGCATTTAAATCTAATTAAGTCAGTCTGATTTCAACATCTTCTGTGAGAGAAGTATTGGTCAACAAAAAAAGCACTGCATTTTGTCCTTTGCTGTTCTCTACAATGTGGTTCTTCGCTAAAACTTTAGAATAAAAATCCAGATGTATGGATGTATCCAGTAATCTAAATTTTGTTTTTATTTGTCTAGCTACATTCCAGATGTCCTTTCCCTTTAATCTATATCTGAATTTTTAAGGCTTTAAGGCTGTCCAAAAAGACTGTGTCACATTTTAGGAAAAAATAGAGAAATATATAGTGTCTAGGACTGGACTACTAAATGCATTGACAGGATGGGATTTTCAGCCTGGCCTATCAAATAATTTATCTTTTCAATTTGATATCCTTTGTCTTTAAACTTTTGATATATTTTGTTCGTATTTGAGTTTTTAACAATTTGTATTTCTTTCCAGAGTTTTCCAAGAATTAATCTCAAATTTTGCTATTCCTATGTTTGAAAGACAATTCTCTTTTCACATACCATAATTGTTTTCTTCAAACATTTTGTTATGCAGGGTTTATTAGTAGTAAATATCTTATCACCTTTTGAGGAATGACCATATCCACACAAAAAGAAATGTAAAAGTATAAAATAGCACTCAATCAAACCTTATTATTATACCCCCTCTCATTAAACCAGGATCTGACTTACCACCTGCTTTCTGCCCTATTTAAAATAAGCAAATATGGAGAGGTAACTTTCCTTGTTACCCTTTCATTATAATGCCAACTTTTTTTTTTATCCTCAAGTTAAAGGTTTTAAGAGATTTTACTGTAATTTAATCAAATTTTAAAATATCACAATTGTTAATAATAATGTCTAAATCATCATTCCAGTGTCTCAGTTGAGGGGTGTCTCTATTGATTTTGCAATTTTCAAGAAGGTCCATAGATATGTTTGGTTCAAAGATTGGAGTGCAGTAAGGTGTACAATGCTGTGATACAAAGTACCTTGTTGGGGGGGGGGGGGGGATCTCCCGT
>JBCJKE010133956.1:0-10750 GCA_039654525.1 Melibe bucephala
CACATGGTCACATGGTGATAACAAAACTCCAACAAAAAAAAAAAAAAAAAGATGAAGTCAGATCAGTGAACAACCTTTCCTAGATAAATATAAATCTTGTTAAAATGCTATCATATGCTAAGTTAATAGATATATTATCAATGAACATGCTGATCTTGTGTTGAAGAGTAGAAATTATTATGGATATAAAGGGTGAAGAGTTCTTAGTCTAAAAGATGATTATCTAATATACTCTCTTATAAAATATAATCTTGGTGCAATCAGCAATTATTCTTCACCATCTGTATTCTTGTCGAAACTCACTCTTTTAACCAAAAATTTGTTTGTTCCCTTTCCAAAGGAGTCTAGAGTTTATTCGGGAGTTTCTTCGTGAAGTCTGTTCTGGCAGCCTAGAGTTGTCAACATGTGCCAGTAATGCTTACAACCGCACTCTGAAGAATTACCATGGATGGGTAGTGAGAGGGGTCTTTGCGGTGAGTGAAACTTTGCCCAAATTTGATAGGAATATAATTTTAATATACAACAGCAGATACAAATATTTTTCAAAATAGTAAGAATAAAAATTGAATATTGAACTTGCCTCTCATGCCATACTGGCAGAACAAGCTATTAGTGTGAAACACTATGATTTCCCTGGTTGTTTGGGCCCAGCTTCTGATCGATCCAGTCAGATGTATTCATGTGAACAGCCTAGCGGATGATTAACAAATCCATTTTTAACTCTGTAGCCATGTCTTCTTGCTTGTCATTGTTTTTGGTCTTGAATCATCAGGTTGTATCCAAAATTTGCTCTGAGTATATTTGATTCCTGTTTCACACACCAAATTTAGATTATACTTTGAATTCTTGGTATAGATAGGTACAAAAAATATTCTGTTGGACCAGGTCTAACACTATTTTAGTAAACTCATCAGATGTATGGTTGTTAAAGAACAGAGTTCAGCTGATTTCATGTTGCGTGGTATAACTTTATTGGACTAGTCTCACGGAATTGAAAAATCACTCTCTGTCTTATTACTTCGATCAATCTTGGTAATTTTATTCAAAATCTGTAGATTGCATAGTTCTATTGATATGTCAAAGGAATTTGGAATAGCAAGTATGAGTTAGAAGATAATAGTTGGCAAAGCTCAAAGTGTTGTTTTTTTAATTTGTTTTTGTTTTGCTTTGGTATTTTTTTGTTTTGTTTTTTGTTTTTGTTTTTTTTGTTTTTTGTTTTGTCTACACAAGGTGAGATGACAAAGGATAAACTTTATTATTTAAGTTGCATTGCTAAAATGCAATATGCACACCCAGGCGCACATATACATTTATAACATTTCTTACATTATGCATGAATTTGTTTGTGTATTCATTATGTACATTTTGTACAATGTGACGAGTTGTCAAGTTCATGGGATCCAGAATGGATATAATTTAGATGCTTGACTTTCATCATTTTATATTTCAAATAATGTAATTATGATAATTATATATGCCATTGTCTTTGTGGAGGTCGGTCAAATTTAATGTGAAAATATTTAGTAAAAATCAAGCGTTTTATTCAAGATTTTGACAGAAGTTCATGATCTTGTAAAATAATGATTTGAAATACATATTCAATTTAAAATTTCGCTTTCAAAAACTTAAAAATTATTTTTTATATGAAAATTTCCCCATTTTCCCATAGTTATACAGTGTCAAATTTGTCTTCCAACCAGGTTTCACATGTGTCTGTTAATAGTTTAATGGAAACCATGTGCAAGCCATAGATAGAAATCTTGTACATCTTTCTCAATTTACTTTAGTTTCATGCTAATTTACTGAATGTTAAGAACACTCAGTATGGTTTGGCTGCTTCACTGTCGTCTTTTTATTGATGTTGTATTGATGTTTTGCTTTTGTTATACATTATATCACATCTAATTCCAGGTTGCTGTGAAGGCATTGCCATATCGGGATGTCTTCATCACTCATCTCCAATGCAGTGACGCAACAGACCCTGACAGCATCACACCTGTGGCGGCTCGTCAGTTTGAACATGCCTTGTTAACGGATATTGAGGGCTACATTGTACACTTAGACCGTGTTCTCCAGCACATAAGTGATTATTATATAAAACATTCCCTGGACTCTGAAGAACGTGTTTGAAGTATACGTCATGTTTCGTGGTCATGTACGGTGTGCAGTGAGGCTGGTGGAATGACAGCCAACTTAAAATTCAGAATGTTGGATGAAACCCTACTTAAGATCATGATCAATGTTGATAGGCGTTTTATTCAATGGCTGCCATTTTTTTTTTTTTTTAATCTTTGGTGTCACCATATTTTTTTTTTCTTTAGTATTTTCTTCTTTCCTGTGTCAATTTATTTTGACTTTCCAAATTGGTTTTGCTTTGTTGGTTTTTTGTTTTGTTTTTTTGTTTGGTTTTGTTTTTGTTTTTGTTTTTCCTTGTTATATTTATATGTGTTTCTTGTTATTTTGCTGTTGGATGGTTTTATTTTTGAATATACAAGTTCATGGGTCCATTTGCAAAGAAAAGCAAAACAAAGTACTACAGCACCAGGTCATGTGATTTTTTTTTTTTTTTTTTTTTCCTGGTGTATATATTGATTCATTTATTTCCTTACTAATATAGCTCAAACATCTCCTGATCTAGGTGTTATTTATGGAATCAAAACCTAGACACTTTCTGCTTTCATCTTTATGTATTTGGAAAGATTGGTTTTGTCTTTAATAATGTTTAAAAAAAAAGAAAAGAAGGGATTGAAATGGCAACAAATTATTTATTTTCATTACTTCTGTTTTGAAAGACTTCGAAATTGCTGTGCTAAAAGAATCTGGTTTTCCAGTTGGGTACTTTCATCCAAGAAGAAATCAAATTTGTTTTCACAAGCACGAAAATGAATCGGATTCGTGTTATGGAATGCCAGTTGTAGGTAGTTACATACATTTTTCCATAATCATATGGGAAATGGCATTGTAAATTGTTAGGTCGAATCCCATATAACCTCACAGTTGTGGCCTGATTCTTTTAACAACACAATTCGCATGGGCTGTCCAGAGATTAAAGGTAAAATCGGGGACTTGGATCAAGTCTAAATTCATCTTGATTGTATCTTTCTAAACATTGAGAGGTTAAAGATAAAAAGTGAATGATTACGAACCAAAAATAATGTGATATGCTTCTCAAATTAGTGAAAGCATACCCCCCCCCCCCCAAGTAAATGGAATCTTCATTTTCTCAATCTTGTTAAATCTCTTACCCTCTATTATTCAATTTGTGAAATTTCCACTATGAGGACATCCGCCAATCCTAATTTACCTTCCAAATTAATGATCAGATTCAGAGATTTCTGGTAAACTAAACAACTCAAAACTTGAAAATATGGACCTCAGCTGTGTTTTTTAAGGATCAGGTCACTATTGTCGCTATATTCATCATTCCCCAGTGGCTTATGGTAATTAACTAACGGTAATATATGTACCAATATCTTTTGGTATTTTTTAATGTAGTTTGTACATTTTTGGCTTTGCAACAATGATAAAAAGTAGGATCTTGATCTACACATTATTTTTATGAACAAGAAGTAAACATTACAGAAATATCTGACTTTTAAAATTTTTATTTATTTATTTATTTATTTATTTATTTATATTATTATTATTATTATTATTATTAATTATTATTATTATTGTTATTGTTGTTATATTTATTTATTTATTTATTATTTTTTTTTACATAGGCAGGTCTCTCATCACCAGTACACTTATTTTGTAATCAATTGCTCCCTTGCCATTTACTCTCTGTGGTAATAATATAAGACTCCCGTGATTTGCCATGTCCATATTGGGTTTTATTTCTGTGATACTGTCATAATGGATATGAGTGCAAATCATGTTATTTGTAGTAGGAATATATTATGCAATGTTTTACTGGAGTATATTTATATAATTCATTAGCCAGTTGTTTTTAGTTGGCACCATGTAGTTGATCACCAGTATTTATTTCATCTGTTTGGTCTGTTACCTGTCACTGGATCTTCTTGACATGGTTTTCTGGTCTTGAAATTGAATACGTCTGTATATCTATAGCTGGTTTTGAGGTGGGAGCTGCATTATCATTAAATCATTTTATACTGATCCTTGACTACATTTGATTTTTGTCTCTTGTTAAGTTTTGTTTAATTTAAGCTTAATTTCATCGTCAGTTTTATGTTTGTGTTTGTTGGTCTCTTATGTTTTTCTTTTGTTTGTTTTTTTCCCTCATGCTCACATTGTTTTTGTTTTATTTATTTATTATTTTTTTTGTGCTCATGTTACTCTAGAATCATAGTGATTGACAACGAGACCTAAAATTAAACAGAAAGGTCGATGATATTTATTTGTAGAACTCTCCCTTTTTGTATATTGTGTTCTGTCCATTAGTGGCACATATCCTGCTAAAACTAAAAAAGATATTCATGGCAAAGAAGTCACCCCCTCTCAAACAAATACATACATGAAATCAATCCCATTTACCATTGACACTCATTCAAC
Source organism: Melibe bucephala (assembly GCA_039654525.1). Classification (NCBI taxonomy): domain Eukaryota; kingdom Metazoa; phylum Mollusca; class Gastropoda; order Nudibranchia; family Dendronotidae; genus Melibe; species Melibe bucephala. The sequence goes on from JBCJKE010133956.1 coordinate 4,519, forward strand.
CATGCCTGTCTGATGGTGCTGCCATTGATACTACTATTTCATACCTGTGAAGGTTGGTTATAATAAAATGAGGCCTTTACGAAACTTTGAGCAAGAGATAAGGGCGAGGTAAGAGTATGGCTCATACTCATACCTATTCTCATCTTGACAGAAATACATGTACAACCAGCACCAATGCTACGGTAAACTGTTTTACTAAAACTTTTAGACTAACTTGTACTTTCTTCACCTTTCATCATAGCCGTTTCCTCCTTCCATTTTCACGGCCCAGCTGTTCTAATATTTATTTATCTATTTATTTATTTATTTATTTATTCGTTTATTTATTTTTTTTATGGTGGTCATAGTGGCTCAGCAGTAGCGCTTTGGACTTGCAACAGAGCGGTTATGGGTTCGAGTCCCGTTAGGGATACTGTGATTAAATCCTTGGGCAAGGTTTTTAACACAAATTGCCTACATTTGTGGTGCTGCTCTTGCGGCTGGCGTTTGGTTTTCGGTTAAAAACCAAAAGATAATTTCCCTTCGGTGATTAATAGAGTGGAATTTTATTTTAAAAATTTTTTCATTTTATTCTAGTGGACAGAACTTAGTATGCATTAAGCTAGGGGTTGAAGTGCACAAGCGAGGCGCCATGGGCTGACCTGTTTTTGTTTTCCCACGACTCATTTCATTAATTGTGCCTGCCTGAAGTCTCACCCACATTCCTTCGAATACTCTTCATCTTCTCTTCCATGATTGGCCGGTTGATTAGTTGATTGATCGGCTGATTCAAAAGTTTATTGATTGACTGTTTGATTGTTTGATTAGTGACTGGTTGTGGGGATTCTGTATGCTTGAAACGTGTACACACTGGTTGACGTAAGAAATTAATAAATTTGGCATGTTTTTTTTTTCTTTTTTTAATGATTTTACCGCTTTGTAGCTTGGAATTAATATACAGGATCATTTTGTAAAAATAATCTCTCTCATTATTGAATAGTCTCTCTCATTATTGAATAGTCTCTCATCATTGAATAGTCTCTCTCATTATTGAATAGTCTCTCTCATTATTGAATAGTCTCTCTCATTATTGAATAATCTCTCTCATTATTCAATAGTGTCTCTCATTATTCAATAGTCTCTCTCATTGTTGAATAGTCTCTCTCATTATTGGATAGTCTCTCTCTTTATTGAATAATCTCTCTCATTATTGAATAGTCTCTCTCATTATTCAATAGTCTCTCTCATTATTGGATAGTCTCTCTCATTATTGGATAGTCTCTCATTATTGAATCATCTCTCTCATTATTCAATAGTTTCTCTCATTATTCAATAGTCTCTCTCATTTTTCAATAGTCTCTCTCATTATTGAATAGTCTCTCTCATTATTGAATAGTCTCTCTCATTATTCAATAATCTCTCTCATTATTCAATAGTTTCTCTCATTATTCAATAGTCTCTCTCATTATTGCTATTTGCTATCACATCCCTCCCTCCCTCCATCTCTCTCTCCCTCCCTCCCTCCCTCCCTCTCTCTCTCCCTCTCTCCCTCTCTCCCTCCCTCCTTTTCCCACCATTCCCCTTCCCCTTTTTTAACCATTGTGCAAGTTTTAAGTTTTGAGGCATGTAATTTGTAAAATGCTTGTGTTGTCATTCCTCAAGGTTCATTTTTGAGATTTTCCATGTGAACAACCACTTCACTATCAATTTTGTTTTGATAAATGAAATTGCATTTAAAACATTTGCATACCCATTCCAAGGAACATTTTGGAGATATTAATTTAAAGAATGGAGAATACAAGGTTTGATATTCAAAGTTTTCTTCAACGGAAAAGCAAAGAAGTAACTGTAAACTGTAAACATATTTTCCCGAGCTCTTGAAGTCTTAATATCCTTGCTGCTGGCAAAACTCACCATAAAAATTAAAATATCACTGACCAATGTTGATGTGAACTAGATAGCTATTATTGTTATCTTTCTTTAATTTGTACCAAAATTAAGTCTTTGGTCCACACAATTTTTTCCCATATGTTTATACTTTTTTTTTTTTTTTTTTTTTTTTTTTTTTTGATGAAGGTCAACTGGTGGACAGGTATAGACATTGATGCTAACTCTAATTTTAGACGTCATCAATGTTTTAGCAGTTAAGATAAGAAAGGGGAAAATTGTAGGAAAATAAGGATTTGATACGTTATTGTTTTTAGAACTGAAACTGAAATGAAAGATTCATGAAACCAGAAATGTTAATGGAGATGTATCGGCTCACATGGTTAAAAAAATGTTTGTCCACAAAGTCTGGTACATCGGCTTATATTTGTCAAAGAGTTAATCCCGAAAGTTAAACTTAAAGAGGAGTGTCAACATATGCCTCTCTCTATTCACACAATCAGGGCCTCATAATCTGGCACTAGGACTTTTGTCACTGTTTAGCTGTGCAAAGTATGCCTTTGCCGTGTAGAAGTGGGACTGGCGCAACCTCTTTGTGATGCCTTTCTGACATTGTCAATTGAGTAGACTTTACACACCCTGGTCTGATGGCGACTCTACCAATGGCAGTACTGCACAAAGCCAACCAATGCTTGCCTTGTTGGTTCACTGCCAAAAATCCTGAAGTAACCCGAACTGAACTCTTTATACCATTAATAGATAGACATCTGAAACAGAATTTCTACTTAGAGAAGAGTTTATCCCATCTTGGTCACTTCTACTAGTACTACTACTACTACTACTACTACTACTACTACTACGGCTACTACTACTACTATTACTACTACTACTACTACGGCTACTACTACGGCTACTACTACTACTACTACGGCTACTATTACTATGACTACAAATACTACTACTACTATGACTACTACTACTACGACTACTCCTAGCAGGGGCAGTGGTCAATTTGTGGGATTTGACTTATTTTAGTGGTAAAATTGGCATGAGATCAGGAAATGTGAGTAATGTGATTTCCCGTTAATAATACGGAGAAGCTTGTTGTTGTTATATATGCAAATTGGTGTTTCTTAACCTAAATTGGGTTTTTATTGGTGGATTCACCACTGTGGTTTCTTATTGATGACATATGATTCAAATTTGTTGTCTGTGCATTTTATTCAGATTGTAAAAAGTTGGTGTTTTTATTTTTATTATAAGATTTTGTTTTTCTTTCGGAGAGGTAACTCTCTAACGTGGGATATTGATGAATGTGTCACTGAACAAATACATGAGGTTTTATAAATGTGAATTTTATCAATGTTAATAATAGAACTAGGAGGTGATAAGTGGTCCATGAATTATATAGAGTAGCATTATTAAGTCATGTATTCTTCGATGACTTTGCAGTTTATCTCACAGTAGAAATAATGTACTTAACGCTCATTCTCACAGGGTCTCTATTGCCTTATGGATTGAAGCTTTTTTTTTTTTTTAAATCATATCAAATTCATCATAGACATTGATAAAATTTAATTCAGCGTTTTTAGCAGTGTTAATGCAATGTTGTTTTATTACCTCATCAAACTTACCATAAAATTTTTACCCCACTTCAACTCAGCTGTGTGTAAGTGTAAAGGTCTTCTCTTTTTCCTTGATAATAATGATAATATTTTCTTCATTTTGCTCATTGAGCTATTGCATTGTAAGCCTATTTTAAAGTGAAAGACATTTCTACTTACAATCCTAAATCAAGAAAACTAGTTCACTCTATGCAAGTGCATGGCATCGTTTGTCATAATGCTTGCTTTGTTTGTTAGCATCGTGTTCTGATACTGTAATGAGACAAAAATCAAAAGTGAAAGAAATCATGCTGCTGTCGGTGGTTGAAGTGATAATATTTTCTAAAACTATAACTAGTACAGTGTATAATCATCTGCATGGCCATCTTTCCTCAACACAACCGCCAGGCTCGGAATTTAAGTTTAAGTTGTCTTTTTTAAACGAAAACAGTTTTGAACTCTGATAAATGATTGGACAAAGGCAACGGGGACATATCTCAGTGAAGTTTGAAAAGAAATGTTGTGCATTTTCTTTTATCCTGTACATGACCTTGACTTGTCCTTGATTAATAGCAACGTTTGATTGCTTTGTATGTATAAATGATGTTCTCCCTGGGAGTATTTAAAGAAAGACAACTAGACCATCCTGAAGGAAGAAGGTTTTAATGTTTCAGTTTAGGAGTGACATTCGGAGAATCATCTTAAAGTGAAGGAAAATCACCATTGCCTATGAATTTGAAGCCAAGCAATACTTCATTTTAGTTTGATGAAGTAAAAGACTACAACAATTGAAGCTTTTGCCTGTTTTGCTGCTGCCCTCACTTTTTTTTCTTCTAATAAATGTTCAATGCCCATTCTTTTCTTGCCTCTATTTTCTTTCAAGCGGTGAACAAATTGTCAGATTTTGACCAAAACAAAACAAAAGAAATTGTGATTCACAAACTGTATTTTCTCTTAAATTTAACCTTCTGAAGACCAAAGTGATTAATTAAACATAGTGGTAAAATGTTGGTCTGTATTTTAAGAGATGTGACTTATGAAAGAGAAGGATTTTGAATGTATTATTTATTATGCGAAAAGTGGGAATATATGTAATTTATCAAGCTCAGATGTGTATTGGGGAATAGTGCATTAGTATCCTTATTTGCAACTGGACATGTACTTTTACAGTCTGTTAGATCCACTCCACAAATATTCTTATTCAATAAAATGAAGCCACTGCATTTCTTTACAGTAATATGTAACTAACCAGATTTTTCAAAGGAATGGGAACTCACAATAAATAAAAATGTAAAATACCTTCTTTGGTCCTTAATCATACAGACATCATCGATGATATACATTTTCTGAAAGATATGGTTATGATTATCTCCGTACTCATATCTTCAAACTAAACAAAAATGACCTATTTATTTCACTTTTTGACAACTTTATGATTTTATAGCTATTTGACCCATGTGAAGTGTTCCCTTTTGAAGAACCGGTTATCATATTGTCAAGATCTTCTCTCAAATATCGTTTGCTGAATTGCTTCTGCCAAAGGAAACCATCTGGTCACATATTTCAAATTTGTTTAAATGCTCTACACAGTGAAAAGTTTTTTCCTTCATGTTCACTGACTCAGTGAAAACCTGAGTGGAAAGACGATATATTATATTTATGTAACACATGTTTGCCTTACAAAGAACAATTTATTATATTTGCTCATTCTTTGTATACAGATAGTTTTTGTGCATTTTATCATATTTCTACGATATAATAGCTTATATGATGATTTTCAGTTGGATATTTTGTCTCCTTAATGATCCATCAATATCAGTGATCAGCATTTAAAGTTTTCATTTCTCAGTGTACTTTATGGATGTTGATTCTTATTTATTGATTTTTCTTTTTCCATGGAAGTCATACAGTAGTGTGTATGTGTCTTTCATTTGCTTTAAATAAAAATCCTTGAAATTATTTCATATTTGTTTTTTGGGTTTTGAAAGAATAATAAAACATGCACACTATTACTCATCTTCATTCAGTTTTCCCTGCATCTCTTGTTTTTTTAATATATTTTTGTCTGCAAAATTTTGGTTGTATTTTTGTTTTTATCATGGTTATATAATGTTGTCTTTTTTGTTGGTGATAAACAATTTCTGGGGTGGTTGTGATGTGGAGATGTGAGGTGGGTATTTTGATGATTGTTGTAAAGCCTGATACATTTAATTTGTTTAATTTCCTTTCATATTATTTAATTATTGCTGAACAGCAGTCTCTGACCAAGGCCTTACAACTTGGTCATGAAAGCTGCATGCTTATTACCTTATGTTTATGATCTCAATTCGTCAATGGAAAATCTTCCATCAACTTCATAAAACAATTATTTCTCGACTTTGGCTGCATGGTTTTAAACATATTATGTTTTGCCTTAAATATATATTTAGTATCATGTTTGTGGCTGAGTGAAACATGTGACTTGATCTGATTTTCCAAAGGTCATCCTTGATAACTCTGACTCTGCAATGTTTCATTCAATTTGAATATATACTGTATCAGTATCATGTGACTTATTCGACTTAGAACCTTTCACTGGCGGGGTCATCTGATCTCGCATCTTCGACCGTTCTCCTTATCCTTATTGTAAATGTTGTCCAATTTTGTCTGTTTTGTGCGCGGTCTCATGGTCAACATGGTCTCAATAGATTGTCATAGTGGTCTCGATAGATTGTCATAGTTCTCTCAGTAGTGGTCCATAAAAAGCAAAAAAAAAAAAAGAA
>JBCJKE010134178.1:0-10746 GCA_039654525.1 Melibe bucephala
TACTGAAACTGAAAGTGTGCGCCAAGGAACTTGCTCCTTTCTTAAAAATAATTTACAACAGTCACTCGACCCAGGATGCGTCCCAATAAACTGGAAGCATGCAAATATTACAGCAGTTTTTAAAAAGGGAATAACGGGACATAGCTTCAAACTACAGTCCCTGATTCGACCCAATATCAAGCAAATGCTTGAACATAATATCTTCTTCCATTCTATCTTGAACCATTATGATGATCGTGATGTCCTAGTCAAACAACAGCATGGATTTAGGAAGTTGTGAGACACAACTGGTAATAACCATAGACTCACTTGCAAGTTTGCAAGATCATTTGACCATGACAACAAAAAGCAGATTGATCTCATTTTAGACGTCTTTAAAGCATTTGATATGGTGCCACATGAGATTGTAATTGTAACAAAAGCTTTAACACTATGGCATCGCTGACATCCAATCTGAAAGGAAAAACGATACAAACAGAAATCAACGTCTGTTGACTTGGTTCAGAAACTTGACTCTGCGACAGAACACAAGAAGTTGTCCTAGATGATATCTTGTTGTCGAGGGTACAGTTCTTGGTCCACTCTGCCTTCTAACCTCCATTAATGATCTTGGGAGAAATATCCCACCAGAAACCCTACTTAAAATATTCGCTGAAGATAGCCTCTTGTTCAGAGAAATTAAGATTAACATAATAATATTAATATTAATAATATTATATATTATTATTATTAATTATAGATGACTCTATTGCACTCCAAAAAGATATTGATGCCCTCGTGAAATGGTTTGAGAAATGGCAAATGATCTTCCATTCAGCCAAATGCTAGACCTATAATATACATCCGTAATACCAATATCTAAGAAAAACATCATTAAATACAAATATACAATAACACAATGAATGGTCACTAGCTGAAACATGTTCATGATATTCCCTTACCGTGACAATCTGACATCCATCTAAACAGATCACTTTAAACTTTAACTTTAATGCACACATTGACAAAATAACAACAAAAGCAAACAAATCATTAGGGTTCATCAGACAAAACCTGGACCGATGGTCACCAAAAACAAGAGCGCAAGCTTATAAAGCTTTGGTGAGACCTACATTATTAGTATTAGAGTATGAATGCATGCACAGTATGGGACCCGCACTTAAAAAATCAGAGCCATAAAATAGACTAGAACAGGTCCAACAAAAAGCTGTCAGATTCGCAACCAACAGTCACTCCAGGCTCCAGGGACCCAGGTTGTGTGACAAATTTACTAAAATGTCTGAAGTGGCAATCGGACAACCACTTGCAACTCATAGAAGATCAGCTCGGCTCATATTATTTTACAGTCACCAGAAGCAACTGTCCTTGCCATGGGCAAATCTGACACAATGTATTGTATGCTATAATAGTAATAGTGTCAGTCACTGCTCAGCGTGTGAAGAAATAACATAATAATCAAGAAGTGCAGTTCAGATAGATAAAATTAAATATTGATTTGATTTTGTAACTTGTAGTCATGTCTTTATTTTCTTATCTTCATGTCGCGTGTGTGCATGTGTGTGTATGTGAGTCTTCAGTATATAAAAAGTAAGAAAATTTACATGGTCTTCATGAATAATAATAACAAACAAACAAGCAAACAAACAAGATAAAAAATGTGCACAACATTTCCACATCTCTTTAAAATAAAGACAAACATCCCTTTCTCTTTTTGGTAAAATAGATGTCCTTTATATTTCATGTGCTTTGTACATTTTCTTTCATACATGAATTATTGTAAAAAAAAATATAAATAATAAAAAAATAAATAAAAAAAAGGAGGAAAAAAAAATTCACATTCACATAGTGTATAGTATAAACAGTCTTTCAAAATAAAAGCCCAGAGCTGAATCACATGACGTTAGTAATTGTTAGTTAGTCAAATATAAATTAACAAAAACTGAAATGATTTGGCACCTGACTGGAAAAAAGGAACTTATACATAAATTAAAGCCCCAATTAAAAAAAACAAAACAATCTTCCCTCCCCCCATCCCCAAAAACAAAATCAAAACAAACAAAACAAAAAAAGGCCTTAAAAAAAAAACAACAACAAACCCTAAAACGAACCAAAAGAATGAAAGAAAATGGAAAGCGGCCGCAGCATTCCAGAAAAAACAATGAATGGTGTGTGTATGACAAAAGAGAAACCTTTCAACAACATCTAACTCCTCTCACACACCTTCCCCAAGATCCTTGAGTTCAAAGATAGTGTGTGTAAGATTTTACTACATGCAGAAGTTATGCATTATTGGAAATAATTTTGACAATAAATAAGAATATGATGCAATTTCAGGTCTGAGGTACAAATGAAGATAAGCCTTGACTTCCTCAAATTACAAAAAAACACACCAAAAAACAAACAAACAAACAAAAAAACAAAAACAAAACAAAACAAAACAAAAAACACAACAAAAAAAACAACAACAAAAAACAACAAAAAAAACAAAACAAAACAAAAAGTAAGATGAAAAATAAATCAGAATTTCTAGGGAAGAAAAAAAAAGACAAGGTTTTGAGCAAAAAATATTAATAAGAAAAAAAAAGCCTCTGAAATAAATTCCACCCCAAGAAACACTTCAGTAATATCTTAGAAATAAACAAACACACATTCCCCTTCTCTCCCCCCCAAACAAATAACATGACAATGTTACCAATATGAGTAAAATGAAATGAGCAAATGCTGCACTTTCAATAATAACTTAACTAAAAACAAGCAACAATCACCCATCAGGATTCAATCTGAGTTTTGCTGAGAAAATTGCTCAAACTCAGACCAAAGAGAATAAAGGCATGAGGCTCAATGAGGGAGATTTTTGTGCACAAATTAGTGCATCTAATGGCCACTACTGTTCATCCATAACTTTTGTCAAATTATTGCTAACTGGCCAATGCTTCTTGGCCATCACTGTCCAAAGCTTTGGCCAAACTATTGCTAGCTAGTCATCCTGCATTGTTGTTTTTTTTTTTTTGGTTTTTTTTTTTTGCTTTTCTTTTAGTTCCTGATGTTCACAGGTATTGACAGACATATATAGGCCTACCCGTAAATGTGCTCTAAATCTGGCACAAAACGCTAGAGGCATGACACTCTTGACTCCCACACCTTAACCCTCATTGGCTCTGATTACCTGTCTTATCCACTACTGTGTGATAAACATTTAGACCTTGACATGTTAAATATGAGAGAAAAGAATACCACAGTAAAGGCCTAGTATAATTAAACATGTCAAAGAGCAAACAACTCAATTTGAGATCTATACTGCTTATGCCTCTGAAACATGGGAAACCAACAAGAAATCCGAAAGTAGATTGGAGATGCCTGAGGAGAATATTTGTATTAAAGATGGGCTGGAAAGAGATGGTCAGCAATGAAGGAATACGGAGACCAACCAGCTTCTCTAAGAGAGAGCTGATGGTAGAGAAACAGATCGATCATGGCCTAGTCTTGTCCTGGGCATGGAAAAGGTCGACATCTCCTACTCAAAGGTACAACATGGGGAAACGGATTGGAGGAAGACCACTTGACACCTGCCATTCTGCAGTCTGCGACTACAAGTGTTTGGCAAGTCCTGGAGAGAATATGAAGGCTATCCCAGGGCCAGTCTGGAAGGATGGAAGTATTGGACGAGCCTTGTTGGCGCCCTGCGCTCCCCAAGCAGACCCCATAGGATTGAGTGAGTACGTGAACAGACATGCACCCCCTAGAAGACGGCTTTGTCTCTCGGGTGAAGCCACTGTTTTAGGGAATAATCAGTGTTTTGTCGAGAGCTGTACATATCGTTCTGGAGAACGGAGAAGGGAGGCACTCTCATATAACGGATAGTTAAGTTGTCAAAAAATTACAAATTCACCAGCTAGGACTTTTTCCCTTTGTACAGTTTTTTTAACAGTCGATTCATAGCAGATGGAGTGATGGATTTTCCTGGACTTGGTGAATTCTGGAGACACAAACATGAAAAAAAGGCAAAACAATAGGGTTATTCATCCATTGATTAATGAAATAAAAATTTAATTTACATGCTTCCTTTACTCAATCCACTTTCAAAGTAAGGATTTGGGTTTCATGTTATCCCACTTGAAATTTGAAAAGGCAAAAGATGCAAAGAGGACAACTGTATACATGTATATATATATATGTAAAGTATTGAACCAACACAATTACAATACTTCCATCAGCTGTTTGGAAATTATAGGTCTATGCAACAGACATACGCTCAAAGCCCATAACTGAAAAACACCCTCCCTCCTAAAAAAAAAAAAAAAAAAAAAACTAAACAAAAAACAAAAAAACAACAAGTTAATAGCAAAGCAAACCCCCAAAAGACCCTGTTCAAAGCAAAACAAAAATAACAACGGAAGACATTATAAAAAAAACAAATAAATAAAAATTTAAAAAAAATAAAAAAATCAAAAATCTTGAAACTGGCATTGACTTGACAATTTGGATAGATAAAGAAGAGCTTAGCTTGCAAGGCAAAAAAAAAAAAAAAAAAAAAAAAAGAAAGAAAAAAAATTCAGAATTTTCTTTTGACAAAAGACTAACCTTGGAGAACTGCCCAGGAGATGCTTCGCTTGATGGCACATTGCAGGATGATGGTGGATCATGTATGGCAACTTTTGCAGAGATTTCACTATTGCCATCCCTCATATTAGCATTATCATCATCACATACTGTGCTTCCTGCCAGCATTGGTGATTTAAAATCAATGAGTTGTTTCGATGTTTCTTTTGAGGGACATTCGGATGTTATATTGTCCATCCTGCGTGCAAAGTCTGCTATATTTCCTTTATGATCCTGCGAAAAATCAGAAGATAAGCTAGCATCCACAGCGACTGCTGACAGCAATTTGAGACCATCCAACTTCCCACTTTTGTCTCCTTTCGGATCTTTGGGTTCATTGTCTGCAATGCTTAAGAGATATGAAGATCCTTTGCTGAGCTTTGTCGATGAGGTATCTAGTGGCTTTATATTTTTGACGGGATATTCAAAGTTATCAGCGGTGTCGGATGACTTAGCCAAATTCCTTTGAATGACAGGACAAGACAAGAAATCAACATTTTTATTGTGTTTGTGAGGTTGTGGAGATTTATCTTGACTATCTCCACTCTCCCGTATTCCAATCGTGAGATTTTCCTGATTTTTATCCCTCTTGAACTTTTTCCTGGTTGTCACATTATCAGATAACTTCTTACTAAATTCATTGTTGTTTTGTCCAATATTAGGAGAGTCAGAAATTTTCCTCTTTCGCTTTTCTTTAACATCTCGCTTTTTCTTCAAAGCAGTCTTTGAACAGTGACCAATATTGTCATCTGTCAGATCCATCAAAGATTTTTCCTTTTTCTTGTCATTCACTGAACTATTATTATAATGTTGGCATTCTTTCACTTCACTTTTTCTTTGAGAATTTTCCTCTTTTGAGCTATTTCGATCTCTAAACCTACTTTCATTTTCACCGTAGAAAGATGGCCTTGCCTCAAACCTCTTTTCAGGAGAAAGTGTTTTTGCAGTGGACCTGAACTTTAGAGGAGACCTATTAGAATTAGAACTCACTGTCAATTCCAACGAAGCCATAAATTCTAAGTCTGCCTCATCCATCCAGTCAGACTCTGACTGTGTCCAGGACTTGTTGGCCTCTTCAAGGGCCAGTAAAGCCCTGTCCAGCTCTTCCTGTTCTTCTTGAGGACAGCTCTCACTCTCATCAGCCTGGTTTTGTGAAGATTTCTCCTCACTGCTGTTTATCTCTTCAGGGCAGCCGGGGATAGATTTCTTATGAGATTTCCGTGACATACCGGTTGTAGCATTTCTCTTTTCCACCTTCGTGTGAACAGATTTTGGACTGCTGCGTGGAATGCGTGGTGATTTGATTTTAGCAGATTCATAGATAGGGAAAGGGTTATGCTCGGCTAAGACAAACTCTATCTCCTCATCACAAGAATTGAGAACAACAATTGGAACATATTTACCGCCAATAACCTTTTTCTCAACAACCTCAGTCCTCCTACTGCTTCCTTGTGAACTTCCACTTTTCTTGTCTTCGTCTCTTAGTTCGATGTGTTGAGGACTCGTATGAACTGATACATTCGAACTTTCCTCAATAGTGTTCATCTCCTCCTCATCGTCATCATCACCATCTGTGCTTTCATAATAATCTTTGCACTTATCAACGTTTCTGACAGAACACCGCCGACCCCTCTTTTCAGGACTTCCAAGTATTTTCTTTCGAGACATTGCCTTCAATCTGTTCTTTTCCAAGCCTGTGTAGACATTTTTCACAATGTCAAAAATTTGTGTGTGGGTCCTAGCCTCATTTCCACCGTGACTGCTTCTTCTCCCAGAGAAAGGAGAAATATGTAATTGCTCATCATCTTTATCCTTTTTCAGAGTAACTGACATCTCCTGGCAGGACAAAGATCTGGACATTTTGCCTTTTCCAGGAGAGTCTTTTGAAGTTTCCGACTGCGGCAATTTTTCTTTATCACGCTTCTTTTTTATCACTTTTTTGGGTGAAAAATCTGGATGTAATTCACCCTTTTTGCCTGTCTCCTCCTCAAAGTGTAAAGAATCTCCCTTGTTCCCAATGTTGGTTTCTTCGTCGATTTTATTTCTCACACTATCCATCTTTACTTTTTCCTTTATAACAGCTCTTTCTCCAGATTGATTTCCTTGACCAATAACCTTTCTTTTTTCACCCAACTTAGTTTGATCTTTTGGAAGAGCACATGTTTCTTGAACACTTTCTGTTTCTGCTTTCTTACACATTTCATTCAAGGTTGATTCACCTTCCATTTCATAAAAACAACCTACGCTGCTTGTTCTCTCTTTTGACTGTTTCTTAATATTTTGCATTTTCAACTTATTATTGACATGTCCATTTTCCTTCTCCTTTATTAAAACTATATTCTTTGAAAAACTGTTCAAAGTGGGTTCAGCCACTCTTCCTTCATTCCCAGGTAGGCCTGTAATAATTTGATTATCCCGCTTCTTTTTCCTATCACTGTTTTCATTTCTGACATTAACTCCTTCTGAATCAATTACGATCTGAGAGCTCTTCTCATTAGCATTGGACACGTTAGTTACCTGACCCGGTATTTTCTCTTCCTCATCTGACCTATTTACTGGTCTCTCCTCTTTTTCAGCGGGTAACAGGGTTTTAATCGGCAGTGCACTCAATGTTTTTCCTTTCTCCAGGAGTGAAATCTTTTTCCCTTTTCTAACTTTGTCCTTGGAACCCACATCTTTGACTTTGCTACCTTCACCATGGCTGCTTGATGCCATTTCACTGCTATGGGTTACAGCTTTGCCATTTTCACTGACATCAGATCTTCCCTTCTCATTCAGATTCATGTCAGCAGAACTGAATAAACTGACCTCTTTATCCCATTCATCTTCCCCCTCTATTTCTGTGTATTCATGAACGCTGTTGTTGCATTTGTTACTTTTCTCTTCAAGTGTACCTCCCTCGATAATCTTTGACAATGAAACATTTGTTAAAGTGTCAACACTATCTGGCACAGAAAGTAAAGATTCTTGTCTATCGGAGAGCTCCTTACCTCCTTCTTTGGGCACTCTCAACCCTTTCCTAAAGTAAGAGGACTGGAGGTCTTCAGGGGTAGAAGCTCTAGATCCATCTCTTCGACGGACACCAATTTTTTGTTGTGGAGTATAGATCTCCGTTAAAGATGCTTCTTTGAATTTCTTCTTTGATGAGGAAATTTGACTCTTGTGACTGGATGATGAAGATTTGTGGCTTTTCTTCAGTTTACTTTTCCCCTTAGCTGCTTTAGCTGTAGCATTTAATGCAGGTGTCTCCGATGTGTTCTGTGTAGGCAAAATTGAATTCGTTGAAGGTACAGCTCCTACATTAGGTATAGGCAAGCCTGCTGTAGACTGTAATATATTGTTCGTCATAGTTATTGCTGTCCCAGATTTAGATGTAATTAAGGCAGTAGGCGTAAAACCGACTGATGTATTTTGTGAAGACAATAACGCAGTATTTAATGTTGGCCTAGCCATTGGATTTACAGCTTGGGGCAACATGATGGGCAAGCCGGTAGGAGGAATAAGAAATGGAACCATTTCTCCTGCGTGCTGTACATAAACGATGGCATTTCCTGCTGGCAGCGTCTTCGGACAGAGAGGAGCAAAGCGTGCATTACATGTTGCATCCGTCACACCAAAAGAATGAGTACCTCTCACTTGTGTAGATACTGATGTCACTGCCATATTTTTCTGTATGGGCATCCTGATGGAAGGATGACGTAGACTACGGCGAAGGTTTGGTTTTGGTTTTATCTTTTGAGCTTGTGCATTACTTGTAATTGTAGTTGCTGGTTTTCCTGCACTTGAAGAATGTTGTGTTGTTGACACTGCTGACACTTGTGACACTGCTGACACTTGTGACACTGCAATGTTTGCCACTGAGGATTTAGCAGGTAATACATCAGATGGAGTCAAAGCGCTAAAATCTGGTTCAGGAGGCAAGCAGGGGATATCACACTCATCCATGGCTTGCCTGAGAAGACTGACACACCCCATCACAGCGTCGGGTGACAGAGGGGCCGCTCTTCGAAGTTTCGGGGAATTCGTCAGTTGAAGACTTGACTGAGAAACCAGCTCATCGTTTTCAGGAATCGGTTCTAATACTGTGCCCATATTATTACTATGGTGTAAATGGGTTGAACCACTACATCTTTCCGTTTGAGACACATCCTCCCCTTCTTTCTCCTTCTCTGCTAAGTCTTGAGGGTTAAGACATTTGTTTTTGAGCCTATCAAAGAAATCATGAGTGTTGGAAAGCTCGGGAAAATAAGGGGCGGAAACCTCCATCTCAGCCCTAGCGCTTACTTCTTCTTTGTCCTGGGGTTCAATGTGTTTTTGCTGTACTTCCTCTCCTGACTGAACTACAGACAATTTCTTATCAGAACTGTTCATCCCTTTTACAAATTCAGAATTTCTCTCTTCTAATATGGACTGATCTGGAAAAAGTTCTTTCCTGACTTTGCCTTCAGACTCTAAGTTTATCTGATCAACACAAGAAGATTCTATTTCTACATGTGATGTACTCTGAATCAATTGTCTCTCCAGCATCTTAGACACACCATCTCCTTTGTTTTGATTTGGCTCAGGGTGTTCATTGATACATACCCTTTCTGCTTGTTCAAGTTTCATGTGGCTCAGGTCTGAATCATATTTCTGATGACGTTCCTCAAAGTGACTTGTATTCCCGGCAGGAAACTGTGTGGTTTCTTGGGCGAGTCCAATCTCTTTGAGGAAACGATCATGCTCTGATTCTGTGCGAGTCATCTGACTTTTTTCAGGGGAGTGTTTCTCAAAGGCTACATGAACGAAGGCAGGTGAAATGGTTCTATTTTCTCCAAATTTACCTGTCTCAGTTGAAGATGTGGCTAAAGTTGAGAAAGTGTCTGTCTCTTTACACGGAGATGTTGGAAATTCTTCTCGAATTTCATGCGTTTGAGAGTACAAAGCATGACCATCTGTTGCATCTATTTTGTAATGCTTATTCTCAACGTTCTTTGAGTGAGCATCCACAAAATCATTACTTAAAGGCTTCGAACCATGAGAGTGCATTTCAACAAGTCCCACGGCCATAAAACTAGAGTTACTGCCTGAAAGAGGACTCTCCGTGGCCGTTTCTTTTCCTAATAACTTTTCAATGGGGTTCGGTCTCGATTCCAAACCCTCCACTGAATCATGATTTTGAGTCTGATTTCCCACACCAGACTTTGAATCTTCCTTTAGGGTCACAGGAGTCTCATGAACATTTACACAGTCATCATTTTGAGGGGGAAAAGCACTAGGTCCTGTCTCTTCAGCTGATATCTTAGAGGCATTCTTCGATGGCGTTTGAGACTTTGAACTTCTGTCTACACCTGGGCTCCTCCTCCCTTTCCTTTTCCTATGTTTACAAGCACTACGTGAAATACAGCCACATTTTGATGTAGAAGTGGGCGAAGAAGAGGTAATTTCCTGACTAGAATGAGGCTTGCTGTAGGTAAACAAATGCGACTTCAAAATTCTAAATGCTTTAGCCTCTGAGTGATGAGATAAATCTGAAGAACTGGACACAGTCAGGACATTACCAAAAGATGAGCTCTTTCCGACTGGCAAAGTGGTATGATTTTCAGATTTGGCTGTTGTTCCATGCATGGAAGAAACAAAAAAGAAGACAACAGGATAAAAATAGTAATGACAATCATGAAAACATTTTTTAACAATAATAACTGTCATTATAACAATAATAATAACAATAATAATATTAATAGTAGTAATAATAATAATGATAATGATGATGATGATGATAATGATGATGATGATGATTATGATGATGATGAAGAGGACCAAGAGGATGATGATAATAAAAATAATAACAATACTAATAATAGTAATAAAGACAAAGCATAGTGATAATAATAAGACGAGCACATGATTAAGTGCATGAATTTGAATAAAAATAATAACAATACCAATAATAGTAATAAAGACAATGCATAGTGATAACAATAAGACGAGCACATGATAAGTACATGAATTTGAAGTCAGTGTGCAAAAACATAGATCTTACTTAAAAAAAACATTCAAAAAGATTGAAATGCAGGTAAGTTTTAAAATCTTAATCGGAAACCATATTTGTAACCATTTATTTGTTTCTTGATTTTTTTTAGGGGGGGGGGGGGGGGGGGGGGGTTT
>JBCJKE010134289.1:0-17824 GCA_039654525.1 Melibe bucephala
AGAGAGAGAGAGAGAGAGAGCGAGAGAGAGAGAGAGAGAGAGGGAGAGAGAGAGAGTGAGTGAGAGAGAGAGAATCTTGCTGAATATTATGTATAATTTGATTATCTTGTTTGTCTGTTTGTTTATTGTTATTCATGATGATCATGTACATTCTCTCAATTCTAAAATAGTATAGACATAAAGACCTGAAAAGACAACATCTTAAAAGTCAATATTAACTTGACAAAATTTTGAAATGCATATACTGTTCAGTGATGACATGGGGAATATATTGTAATGTATGAATTTTTTAAGCATTTGGTTGACAAGAAAGCTTTGCCTCTTCAACTTTTGATTTTGATATTTGTTAAACACGGCAGATCTGTATGGGGATCAGAAATAAACCAAAAAATAAAAAACGCTTGCCATGCGCAACTAGAAGATTTATCTAAGAAGTATTTTCTTCAAGTATCTTCTGAGAAACAGGGAAACTCACAGAAAATGCAACATGCTCACATTGAAATTAAATTCAGAAGCCTACAAATTTTGATGAATGTGACAATATAAACGTAAAAAAGAAGGAGCTGTCACGAGGTAGGGATTTTCTCAATCTCAGCAGCATACTGCCATGGCAAAGAGAAAGGCAGTATATCACTATGGTGACTTGGTCCATCTACTTGTCATGGCAGTAAGGTAAATGAGTGCGCATATCTTCTATGTATATTTTTGATTCTTCGAAAGAGTATACAATTTTCCGCTAACAGTTGAAATCAATTCTTTCGAAGTAAATGAAGCTTTATCATTCCAAATTAATTGCTTTAGGCTAAAAATAAAATCCAAAACATGAGAAAGCCATAACAAAAAGGACAGATAAACAGACATTCAACACCTGTAAAGACACAGACAATATGTATACACAGAAGACACATTCCAATAAAATATTGCCTTTGACAATTCACAGCCACGATTCGAACATCAACTTCAGCAACAATGAAATTTAAAACCTGTGACGATGCTGGTTAATGGTAGCTGGATCATTAAGACTGAGAGAACAAATGAATTCCCAAGTGGTGTAACAAATTATCTACTCTCCCTCTCTCTCCCCTCCCCCACCCTCTCTCTCTATTAAAAAAAAAGAGGGAGAGAAAATAGAGCGAGGATCAAACACAGACTACAAATTAAAAATCATCCTATCTACCCTTATTCTTTTATACTTTCTAAAAGAAAAAAGAAAGAAAGAAGAAAGAGACAATGAAATACTTTCCAAAGACAGCTGTAGAAGAAGGAGAATGAATTATCCTCTTCTTTATACAATACAAATAAATGCTAACACTGAAATATGTCAGTTACTTCATGCACATATCTCCATTCCTTTTGATTTGATCCAGCTATCATATCCACGCATTAAAGAAAGTGGACTCACCAATTGATGAAACTGCTCTTTCCAGCTGAGTGGTTGCCAATGAGAAGAACAGTGATCTTTTTACGAGGAGCCAGTAGAGACAGACCCAAACTCTCCGCTATCTTGACTAATCCTGTTGATTAACAGATGAATGATATTGCAATTTAACAGGATAAGATATTTATTCAACAAAAATGGAGTAAGGGAGACAACAATGAATAAAACTCAAAGTTGGTAATAATTAATCCTGCAATATGAAAAATCTCTGCTGACGTGATGGTTGACATTAGGGATTCTAGAACCAGTTCTATGCAGTGGAACCATGGATACTTTTACTATTGTGCTTAGGTTTGGCCCACACAAATGATTCTAGGAATCATTGGACTGCCAATTCTAAGTGACAGTTTGAACCATCCAGGTCTAGATGGCATTGGTAGAAATGAAGGAATAACAAGGCCTAGGTATATTTAAAGATATCCATTAGTGAAGGAGTCGAAGACATGTAAATATATAAATAATAAGTATAAAAAAGAATGAAAAACAACAGGTAATAAATTTACCGATTTCATTATTGAAAGACAAATGGGAAGAATTACCCACCGCTTACATGATAGCAATATCAGTCTACTGGCTTAGTATGTATATTTTAATGTCTTCAATTAATAGATTAACGTTCTGTGGACAAGTTGTTTCAAGTACAAGAGTATTGTAGTTGTTTGGACATGACCCTTAGAGCATGAACATCTGTCCTGTGGTTGATCACTACTACAAATGACAATTAAAGTTATTTTCATATTATCGCCAGTAGTAATCTCAATTGAATCCTCATCTTTTAATTGACATTACCCTACAAATTACTACTGGTATTACAAAGCCTTATTTTTACCTTAATTAAGTTATGTTTTGTACATCTGCTACTGCAAGAAATAGCAAATGATAGCTGGATTCTTTATCATAATAAATTTATACATTGCTGGATGATTTAAGAAAGATTGTATAAAAAAAAAATAAATAAAAATGACATACATCAAAATAGAATCAAAATTAAAAGAAAGAAAAAAAAACAACCCAGCAATCCACTGATGACTGAAGATAATGTATTAAGAACATGTCCCACCCACCATTTTCAGGATCGATGTACAGGGAATGGCATTCCTTCAGGATTTTTTCGTTCAGAGACTGCGTGGCACTGTCCACTGTGTTGGCTGATGCTCTTGCCTTGATCTTGCCTGACATCTTAGAATAACTTACACAACCGACACTCTATAAG
Source organism: Melibe bucephala (assembly GCA_039654525.1). NCBI lineage: Eukaryota > Metazoa > Mollusca > Gastropoda > Nudibranchia > Dendronotidae > Melibe > Melibe bucephala. The sequence continues at coordinate 2,652 of JBCJKE010134289.1, forward strand.
AAAAAAGAATTTATTTCAGTGGAATTCAGTGGTACTTACTACTAAACATTTATCTGAAAAGTGCCTTTAGAACATGGCCTTTAGAGCATGAGTACCAAATATAATTCAAATAAATATAAAACACTACTTACATCCTACAAACTATTATACTTACTTTAAGATAAAATCACCATGCATCAAATATGAATTAAATCTATCTTTCATTTTTCAGTCCAGATTTTAAAAGAGAAACATATACCCTAAAAAGATTTCAGGCCTTACCACTACAGCCACATCTCGAAAAATATCTTATTAATAAGAGGATCAGGAAAGAGTCAAAATGACACAGTTGGAGCATTGCTTTACAACAAGGCTTTAAGTTAAGCAAGTCAATCATATATTGAGATTTACTTACTTAATCCTCATCACTGTTAGAAACTTCAATTAGGAGTGGAATATTGAATACACAACTATTTTTGTCTATGCATGGTGTGTATATGATATATGAAAAATCAATCTTATGTTGGTACAGTGTCATAAAACAAAAACAAACAAATAAAAAAACAACAACAACTAAACAATAAAAAACAAATGCAATGGCCATTTATTTAACTGTTCAATTTAATTTGGAACATGTCTCTCTCTCAGATCACCACTTTGAATCTGATTTCTTTATGATGATTGTGCTTCTATGACCTTCAGCTGTTAAGAAAGGTGTTACTCATGCCCTCACTCAACTCAGGTGTAAATGAGTACCAATTTTAAGATGGTAGAGCAGGGCACTGCGCTGTGGTAACAGACTGTTAAATTGTATTAATGCCTCAGAATTATTTACTGTTCTAAACATAATTATATAAAATGTAGGAGAATGTAAGCAAATTTGCCTATATTTATATTTTGTATTATCATAAGGCCCTATCAGAGTCATGACACAAGTAGCAATAAAAATAAATAAAATCATTTCATAATTAATAGATGCTGCATGCAGCTATTCGGACTCCAGAGTCCGAATAGCCTAGAGTAGCTATTCGGACTTGAGCCCAAATAGCCACAGGAGGCTATCCACACTTAGTCTGAATAGCCATAAGAGACATTCAAGGCTGTGCAGACTTGAGTCTGAACAGCCTCTCAGGGCTAATCAGCAGTAATCTGCCTTGAGTAACGAGGAAACGGGAAGGGAGGAAGTGGATGATGGTGGTGGGAAGATCATGATACTGAAGGAGAAGAGTGGCAGTATAGAGGATCAAATTTACTAATAATAAAGAGAAAGAAAAAAGGTTCCAGCAAAAGGAGGCTATTCAGACTCAAGTCTGAATAACCACTTCTATTAATAAAAGTATATCAGCGATTCCTCGGTTGTTCCGTCCAAGCACCAGTGAAATCAAAGGACATAGCTCTAGGTATTTTCCAAATTTTGTTTTTTATGTTTTTCAAGAGAATACAGGTTAAAATCCTTGGAAACAATTATTTAATTATATTATGATTATTATATATATCTTTCAATCAGTTTTGTGTCTATATTTGGGCAAAATGTAGCATAATATTAATTTCAAGGCCTTTAATTTGATAAATATGTGTCATGTGATGCTTTCGAGGTGCTTCTATAACAAATTGTATTACCAAAATCCTCACAGAAATCTAATGAAAGGGTTGTGAAAATAATTAAATTACAATTACATCTATTGCTTCCAAGGATTTTAGTCTGTATTTTCCCGAAACATAAAAATATGAGATCTCAAGTGAAATCTGGAAAATATATAGTTATGGCCCTTGGTTTCGATGGTTTGAACAACCTGAGGAAGCCAGTAAACCTTTCAAATTGAATTTGACGAGATCTAGAATTGTAGATCTAGTGATCTAGATCTAGATCGAGCTCTAGCATGGCCCTATCTTTTACTTTCACTTTTAGTTTAGATGGCGTAGATCTAGATAGAAAGAGGACAGAAGTATCAGTACTTTAGTGCTGGCAGAGTACCATACACCTCCTTTTTTTCTACCACCTTCATCATTTTGGTAATTTCAGACAATAATTTGATCTAGATCTATCTAGATCTAGATCTAGATTAGATCTAGAGTAGATCTTCTTGATCATTGATCATGTGTGAAAGTGAAAGGGGATTGGTGGGGCGAAGGGGGGTGGGGTGGCGATGAATGGAATTCTAGATCTATGTGTTAAAACTGGATCTAAATCTAGAAATCAGTCAGAGAGAAAGCTCACTAAAAATAACAACATGTCATGTAGTAGATTTAGAGTCAGACCTAAAATCAAGATGTCACTAACTTCGATTCTAGTGATTTCCTTCTGAGGGACTTTCGTCTGCTCGTGAGTTGGCGGCGGGTTGTTTTGGTTAACGTCTGCACGTAACCTTCCTTTGTGACCCGGAAACACTTTCAATCACACGATATCATTTGATATCGATACACTCTCTCAAGTTATTGATTGTTGTCAGCGAAAGATTTTGATCAGTTTACTTTAGGACCCCTTACACATTTGAGAGAAATTCAAGCTCAGGAACTAAGATCTGTATTCAGTTATGATTTTTTCAGAGTTTCAAATTCTAAAATCAAATCTATAAATGTGAAAACAATTTGTGTAAACGATTTTTAAGACTCCTACGTAATCGACATATAGAGTTAGTCATTTGATACCTATGGCAATCTCCGATTAAGAAGATAGAAAACTTCTATATGTCGTTGGTGTGTCAATCCTTGGCAGTTCAAGCTGTTGGTTGTGTGTTTATTTGGAATTAGGAGTGTTGTCTGGCTCGATTGAACCTGGTCCCAAGATGGCTTCGTTAGCGTTGGTCGCAGACTATTCTGATTCTGATAGTGAAGACGAGAGTTTGCAAGACAGCTGTCAGGATGCTGCTGTTATTTTAAGGTAATTTCGAACGTGTTTTCTCAAGTATGATTTGGGGTAACTACGGCCGCAGATCTACTCCGCTAGAACATTGACATGATCAGATCAGTGTCAGTGTCAACCAGTGACTGTGACTGACAAAGACAAAGACAAAGTAAATTGAAAGTTGAAAGTAGTGTGTAAGGCCTACAAATTTCATGATAAAAAGCTACTCTCATACTCTGGGCATAGATTAAATCTAGACAATAGATATATATATATCTTTATCGCAGTGGCTATTTTTACAGTCCCGTAAAAACAGTCTTCGGGGCTATTTTTACAGTCCGGTAAAGATGGACTTTCGACTTCAGGGCTATTTTAAGTCCAGTTAAAACAGTATACCGGGCTGTTTTTATGCTCCTTTACAGACATTTATATGATAACTGATGTTATTCTAATTGTTGTTGTTTTACTAGAAGTAGAAGTGCTGTTGTTCAAGTGTGAAAGGAAGTGACTAGACTGACTATACATGATGTATCATTATGGGCGGTTTACTTCACTCTGCCATTGTCTGTACATGTATTGGAGTGTAAAAACACCCACACATCATACTAATAGATGCTATTACATACTATTACAAACACATTCTGCCATTGTGGTGTCAGGCATTGTGACTTATGACTGTAACATGATACAAGTGTAATCATATATAGTACGATACTGTCTCGGTGTTTGTCAGTCTTCTCTTTCTCTCTCTGCCTCCAACCCCCTCTCCCCTCTCTACCTATGATCTCTGATTTTGAATCTGTACCTATCAGTGATCAGTATCATTTTAGTTTTAGTTTTAGACTAATAGACCTATTTTATTATTATTATTATTATTATGCTTGCTAAATTAACACTGCTGACTGTCGACGCAAGCCTGCACAAAGAGCAGTTAAAGTGGGAGGGGGGGGGGGGTTTGGGGGAAGATCTATCTCTCTCTCCGCTCCACGCGATGTGGACAGCGCACTTCACCTTACCACCACCCCCTACACTGCCGCCTAACTTCTCATTTAAGGTCAAACCACCCATGTCACCCATACACAGAATAGTATCAACACAATAACTATGACTCTCGCTATGTCCGTCCCACTCCCACCACCATCTACCCCTCTCTCCCCAACACCTAACGCTGATGCCTCACTGGGAGCCAAAGCAACCCCCCACCACACACACAGTGTTAAATTGTTCATGTTAGTCTAATGATCGTAAATATAACCCCGAAGACTGTCTTTATGGGTCCGCAAAAAATACCTCTGAAGTACATCTTTATTGGACTGTAAAAATAGCCCTCAAGACTGTTTTTACTGGACCGTAAAAATAGCCACAGCATATCTAGATCTAAAGAGGATATGTAGCCTGCTGACCATGGTGTCTTCGCAGTCATGTGACATGGATCCATTAAATCCTATAGTTAATAGATCTATACTTTTTAAAATTCTCATAATATTAATCATTTGACAGCAGGTCCCATATATATATTCGCCCCATTTAGCCTCAGCCGACCACCAACACTAGCGGCAGGTCCCCTATTTTTCCGTCTCACTGACCACTTGCCTTCACGACCCGCTATCGGCTGGTCCCATATTTTGGCGTTCCAGTAGATGTGTTGGCGTAGCTGTCTAGTATTACTAATTTTATCTAGTTTCTTCGCGTCATGTGACGCAAACATGCTTCAGGCAATGAAAGTAGAGCATCTGTACATAATATGACTACACAAAGATCGAAAGGATAAAGGGAAATCATACATAATTTATACATTTTCACTCTAACTTACAAGATCAATGGAGGTCAAGTGAAATAATACGATTCATTTTTGCCAATATAGGTAAATAATTTTTTATTTTCTATGCATGGGGCAAGCCTGAACCAGATGCTTACTACTGTAGTTCCGCGAGAGTTCCCGGTGGTCGGGAAACAGTCTAACCGGGCACTTAGGCGGAGCGGACACTCAGGCGATATCAACCTTGCAGCTCCCAAGAGTTCTGATTTTCATTATTGTTTACTAAACTTGAGTTTTCAAATCTCCTGAAGTTTACCACGCTTCTTGGTGCGCGATTGTCATGTGTGGACAAAGATCATCTTGTTGAATTTTTAAATCAATTTTAAGTTCACGAGCCATGCTGCCTATTTCAAAAAGTTCAAAGACACCCAGGTTCACAGCCAGACAGTGACCATTTTGTCCCAACAGGAAGGGACTCTAGTGCATTGTGTTTTACGTGAATCTGTAGGCAGTCATTCATTTTAACCAATCACCTTGTTAAGACAAGGCAAAGGCCGTCTTGCGTCATTGAACAGCTGAACATGTCTCTTCATTTGGACACCTTTTTCGTCGCATTAACGAATTTGATTGGCTGGGCAGTTGATCAGCAAGGGGGGCATTCATTTGCTACCTGTTCCAGACTCAAAGGGGTGGGGAATCTACTCAACTGAGCAGGAAGGAAAACCTTTTGACACCTTAGCGAACTCCTAATAAGTGTTCATGGTTACTTTATCTGTAGTAAGTTGATATTTTATTGCTTTTTGAGTGACAACATGCCAACACACCGGGCACTAAGGCGGCAAATGGCTTCGAAGGCGGGCACTCAGAGTGGCGATTTTGATCGTAAAAAATTCGGTTTCGTCAAAATAGCAGGCACCTAGGCGAAACGGGCATTCAGCCGGAGGGCACTCTCGTGGAAACTACTGTATTACGTTGTCAAGAGTCATAAACTCTTATCTTCAAAGTAGAGGGATACTTCACAGTTGAAGCTATGTTCTCTACCCGTTTCATTACCTAAGGGCAGTTATTTCAGTCCATTCAATCTCTTTAAAAACCGCAATAACAACACAAAAACACCTGTGTAAGACCAAAACAATGCTGACATCTTGGACCCAGCGGCAGCCTGGTTAGGCACGAACACGGGCTCGCTAGATAGGATATGGCAACCCCTACGCAGCAATAGTAGTGACTATCGAGTGAAAACATATAATGACCAGCAGGTCAGTTGTAAAAGGGTTAATTCGCAGTGGCTATTTTTACGGTCCCGTAAAAACGGTCTTCGGGGCTATTTTTACAGTCTTGTAAGAGATGGGTTTCAGGGCTATTTTACATTCCAGTATAGATGGTATACCTGACTAGAGGTCTATTTTTATGGTCTATTACATACATTTTTACATAACTAATGTTTTTATTCTAATCGTTTTCATTTTATTGGTAGTAGAAGTGCTGTTATTCAAATGTGAAAGGAAGTGACTAAACTGATTATACATGATGATATATATATATATATTTATTATGAGCGGCTTACACTTAATCTTCGTGCTGTGCATGTAATATATAATTATATTATTATAATATGAAAGTTGGGGATGTTTTTCATTCTTTGGAGTATCAGTGATCAGTAGTAGATCAATAGTAGACCTGTATTATAATTAATATTATTATGCTTGCTAAATTAACACAGCTGATCGCTGGCTGTCGTTGCGAGCCCGCACAAAGAGCAGGTGAAGATGGGGGAGGGGTTGGGGAAAGATCTATCTCTGCACTCCACGCGCGCCACTCTACTTTCTTAACTGGCCAGGGGAGGGGAGTGTAACTTTAGTGTAAGGTCTTAGTGTTAATCTGTGCTAATTAAAGACATGGACATCACTCTTCACCTTTCCATCACCACTGCCACCAAACGTCCCACGTAAAGCCAACCCCCCCATCGCCCACACCACCCATACACAGTACAGTATCAACACAATGACTATGACTGCACCACTGTCTACCCCTCTCTCCCCGCCACCTAACGCTGACGCCTCGTGAGAACCCAAACCATAATACTTTTTTTGGTTAACCTTGCCATTCTGGCTAGTGTATATTACACCTACTGCGAGAATAGACCATTCTTCCGAATTTAAACGATATGACTGTTATGTGTTGCCTGCTTAGTATCTCAATCTCTCCATTCTCTTCTCTCAAAAATATACAGCAGAGAAGAGTGGATTTAACCAAAGATAACTAAAAGAGAGTTAATCTCAGCCTGATAATCGTTGAACACTTTCAAGATGTATATTTTGAACAAGCACAATGTGTTGCCACTTTTCCCTGGGGGATGTTTCTGATTGTGTAACAAAAGGCAATGCTAGTGACATCAACTTACTTACATAGAGATCATCATTTAATTTTTATACGCACCTTTCAGAATTTCACAGCCTTCAATTTCAAATTATATGCAAAGTGTACCAAGCTGATATATCCAGTTTTAATATGCACCACCTGCGTAGAAATGAGAAAGTCATCTCAAGGGTTCTAGTCGTTCTTGGACATAATACTGTTTTGTCTGTATTTTTTGACATGTAAGTATTTACTTGGGGGATTATTGTTATCTTCATGTGTGTTGACTATTTTTTATTCTATCTCTACCCACAGAACAAAAGAGGAAGTTCCAGACATCAAGCAAGAAAATGTTGATATCAAACAAGAAGTCATTGATATCAAACAAGAAGTCATTGATATCAAACAAGAAGTGTGTGATTTCAAACAAGATGCCTGTAGTAAACCTACAAATTCTATCACAAATTTCTTCATGGCACCAGATAATGAAGACGATGAAGATGACGATGATGAATCTTGCAGTGTAACGACAATTAAAGTTAAAGAGGAGAAAACTTCATCCAAAGTTTCAAAACTCCCAAATCCATTGACTTCCCAGAGATTACCTAGCATCAATGATGCTTCGTCTCTGCTTACTGGTGCCTCTGTGTTCATAAATCCTTTTGAAAGAGAGGAGCAGGCAAAGAATAAGATCTTAGAGCGGCATGTGCAACTTACTGAGGCAGCTCCAAAAAAGCCGGCCCATCAGCCTACGTGTTGGAAGTTCAAAAAGGGCAAATGTCATCTGGGTAAAAACTGTCGATTCTTTCATGACAGAGACACACTTTCAGTGGACGAAAGTACTGTTGCTGAGTCCAGCAAAGCGAATTCTGTCAAGGACACCAACGAGCGGCAAAGATCTGCCTACCATCCAGCCGCCTATCACGATGCCAGGAGGAGACCTTTGGACTCAGAACCTGTTGATGATGATAACTACATGGCAAGTATGAAGAAAAAGAAGCGATTCGGCATTAACGATGCTCTAATGCCTCCCAAGAAGGCATATGAATCTTTGCTTCAGATGAGGCAAAAAGAACGACCTTGGACAATGCCCAGCGCTCCAAGCTAGTTACTGCTGTGAATATATTTACTGTTCGAAAGACATTAATATATTCTTTGTGTATATTTTAAACGTTTATAAACAAACAGTTCTATTTTTTCCTTCAGTGCTCATTTTAAAATGTACTCCATATAGTCATCTGATCATGCTTTTAAGCTTTTGGACAACTATCGGCATGCAATTTTTAACAGGAATTTTTATATTTTTTATGATCCTTCCTCTGGCCACCTGTTATGATGCCAGGGGAAATGCTTTGGACTCCAAATCCTTCGATGATGACAACTTCATGACAAGCAGTGATTTGGCATTAATGATGCTCTAATGCCGTCATTATAAAGGCATATGGATCTATGCTTCAGATGCAGTTTTGAGACGTCTATGGATTGTACCTAGTGCTCCAAGCTAGTCAGCGCTGCAGATTGTCAACAGATATAATATATATATTCATTCATGTGCCAACCGAACATGTTTACTTTTCGAAGGCTTAAAGACACTAATGTATTCTTTGTATGTATTTTAAAACAAATAGTTCTATTTATACATCAGTGTTAATTCTATTTCTTTTCAATATAGTGATCTGTTCATGTTTATTTTTTAGACGGCTGTCAGCGATTTTTTTTTTTTTTTACTGAATTTTTACCAATTGAAATTTTGAGCACTTTGAGGGGTGGGTTTTTTTTCCCTTTTAGCTTTAATTCTTAAAATCTTATTTTTTGGATTGTTGTTGCCCCTTTATGGTTATCTTACCTAGATTTTCTCTAATATGGAAATCAAATTGGGTTGTGTTAATATCTTCCTTTCAAAATTTTAACTTTTTTTCTTACACTTTCACAATTTGTAATGTCCTTATCATGAAAGTTTTAAAGGAATCTTAATTTTTAGGAAGATAGTGCATGAGTATATTATGTGATACATTTTTAAAGTGCGTTACCAAATTTTTATCAATTTTATCCATCTTTGTTTGGTCTTAAGGGTGTTGTTTTAATCTCATCCCATTTCTGGAAGGGCTGAAATTCATTTTACACCCTCTTTTTTGTTCCTGTTGACTGATTTACTATGCAATTACTGATCATAATAGCTCAGTCATACTGTGTCAAAAAATAGATCTATGTAAACACTAAACCAGGTGGGGAAGTTGGATCAAATGAATGAAAAAATCCTTATATTCTCTGTACCGTTTGCATTAGAGGTGGGGTCAAGAACAGGAGAAAAAATGTGCAGCTTTTAACCCAGAATTTACAGTATGTGCCATCTCTATCACAACCCACGTACCCCCTTCCACATTTTTTTATTATTATTTGGGTTTATTTCTCCTTCTTTCTTTTTTTTTCTTACTTTCCAGTGTTTCTGTCCCTCTGTCTATCCTTTGGGCTATCTATCTATTTCTGTATCGCACAGTATCAATATGAGAAGTTGTCATAGTAAAGTCAAGCACTCAAAAATGACCTTTGTCGTGAAATGACACAGTTAACCATTCAACAACACCCCATGGACAGAGAAATCTGGTCATTAGCACCCCCACTAAGGTAGGGGGCTAGTCTCTTCAGCAATGTCACTGGAGCTGCCCAACATCCCTGAATTTCCTGAATCATCCTACAGAAATATATATAATGTGATTCAACCAGAGCTTTAAAATTCCCAGAAAAATGGGTCAATTTACGCCGCGTTTCTGCCCAATTATAATGGATGCAGTTTTGGCTGTAATACTGTTAAAAGAGTCACATATCTGGGTTTGTGTGTTGATGGAAGTTAAAGTGTCACTAGATTCTATTACTAGTATTACTCCCAGGTACCTTTACTTTTCCTATGTTTATATTTACAAGGAAGAGGCTTTTTTTTTTTTCTTCTAGTTTTGGTTTTCAGTATGTCCTTGGCAGACACCAAATTATGGCACTTGGTGTTGAAATGATGACGTTTAATGGTGAATCCAAAAGTAATATAAATACATGCACATATAAATATTTATGTATAGCCTGATGGAGTGAGGAATTTTATAATGTAAGTCCCATCCTATTCAAGTTTCATGATTTCCAAAGCCATCACTGAGATTTTTAGTCCAAATTCATTATTTTTACTTGAATGACTATGCATTTTTGTGTCGGGTATAGGCAGCTCTGTGTCTCGTGCATGGCTAAATCAAGGCCTCTGTTAGAGTGGTGAGAGGATATGAAATGTTTGTCGGTAAGTATGAATAGTGACTTCCATCTATTTACATAGTGATTGCTGTGATTGTGATGGGGCTCAATAAATCACAAATCTTGTCATAATTCTCTTCTTTGTATTGTATTAAGAGAATGTCTACCGGAGGCTGAAACAATTTTCCATGTACCGTTGTTTTTGAACCGCATGTATTTGGTTTATAAATGGCACTTTTGTATAAAAAAAAAGTTTGATGTCTAACGTATAAATGTATAATATATATTATATGTATGATGTCGGAATTTCTGTCTGTATCCTTGTACTGCATTTATGTATTCTTGATCTCTGAAAAGATATAAGTGTAAGTATGTAAGGTGTCTGGTTTCTGGCTTAAATCCCATTTCCCATGTAGTGCCAAATGTTGGCAAATCATATCCTATCAAAAATTTAATTGCAAATCTTTTGTCAGATGAAGGACTCTCGTTTTGTTTAGTTTTTTTTTTTTTCAATAACTGTAAAATTAAATTCTTCCCTCTGTGTTTGTAATGATTCTCCATAGGTTCTATTGAAATTGTCTGGATTCAATGTCATGTGTCAGATCTGATTCTCTGTGGAAGAACTCAGTCCCTTGCTTAAAAACGTATTATACCCATTGTTTTGTCATGTACACAAAGATTTGCTTTTAACTTTAGTTGGTCCAGTAGGCTGAAATTTACACAGCGTTTTTCTTCTGTTTAACATTTATTTGATTCCACACCAGTGTTTTTCATCACACAAATAATCAGATCTGACACATTAGATATTGAATTTTTCTATAAAGGTGTCACCATGGTTTACAAACAGTGAAATAAGTAGTGGGATAAAGACTTAGAATTGCTTAGAATTAGAACCACATGTAGCTGTTTGATGCTTAACGTCATCAACTGAAGTATTCCAGATGTCATATTTACCATCATGTTGAATGAAAAATGTAAATAGGCATAAAAGAAACAAATTACTGAACCATATAGAGTGGACTGATGTTTCAATGGATGGTCCTATTGTGAGGATGCAGGAAACTGGTGTTTCATTCAGTGTTCCACGAAGTGTATTGCAATAAATCCTTTAACCAACCTCTTGTCTGTGTTGAAATTTGATGACATTAAATTTTTTTTTCAAATTGTGGATTTCTTCTTGTTGTTCTTTATAACTTTACATGTGTAGCAGAAAGGCTGTGTCTTATGTAAACATGTATGTCTATGTATGTATGGATCGTGTTTGCTTTGCATGTGTTCAGGTGTCATAGGTAAAACTTGGCTCAAAATAGGATGTATTCAAAACAAACCCCAGTTCATACTACTTTACTACTATGGACACAGGTACATAACCATGCACATTACCACTGACACACAAACCTTTACACAGTAGGTACATACAGTATACACATTACCATTGACGCACAAACCTACACACAGCAGGTACATTCACACATACACAACACTCCGTTACCACTGACACTAATCTTTACACAGTAGGTACATACAGTATACACATTACCATTGACACACAAACCTACACACAGTAGATACATTCACACATACACGACACTCCATTACTATTAAGACACAAACACTGTACGCATAAATGAGAAACTCAAACTGCAGCTCACTTTGATGGGTCTGGGATTTCTTTTTGGAAGAGATTCAAGTCAATCATTGAATACAACAACAACAACAGATAATAGATTTGTATCAGTATCATTACACATTTCAACTAAAATTAAAATGATTCATTTGGAAAACAAAGATCAAAGTGAACAATATCCTTTCACAATGTGTAATGAACATTAATTTTGAAAATGATACCAAAGTTTTGTTTATCTTCTACACTCTGGCTAAAAGTCCATAACACTAACACAAGTGATGCAATTGAAATTGCTCAACTCTGACTACTGACAGTAATGACCTGTGTTAAATTGAAATGTCACAGACCTAATACAAGTATGATAACATTGAAACTGAAAAAAAATCTTTCTTGTGACATATTATTAAGTCCACTTCCCTTTTCTTTCAGGAGTATCATAATTGAAACTTCTCAGATCTCCCCCAAGTCACGAGCTTTTTAATCGAAACCTCAGATCTCCCACGTCACGAGCTTTTTAATCGAAACTTCTCAGATCTCTCACAAATGTCATAAGTGAAACTTCTCAGATCTCTCACAAATGTCATAACTGAAACTTCTCAGATCTCCCTCAAATGTCACAAGTGAAACTTCTCCAATCTCTTTCAAATGTCATTCATGAATTTCATGACTGAAACTTCTCAGATCTTCTGCAAAAGACATAGTTGAATCCACTCAGATCTCTTTCAAGTGCCATAAGTCATAACCAAAACTAAACAGATATGCCCATGTCAAGCGTATGTTCATGCAATGGCAATACACAAATATAAAGGAAATGTAAATACATGTATTTCTGTGCACACAATTAAAGATGAATCAAAGCTGAGAGCCATTCTATTTCTAGTACTTTTCTATTTCTATTAGTATTAGAAAAAAAAAGATGAAGAACTGGTGATCCAAAAGGGGAATGCCTTACTGGTAATAATTACAAATGCAGAGGGGAAAATTAAATGAATAGCATAAAAATATGGATCCACTGGGAATTGAATCTGAGGACGATGGCACAAACTGCTTTGCCAACTTACTCTTACCGTCATGCCACTATACTTCTTTCTTCTCTCTTCATTAAATTCTTCCCTCTGTCTATTAATCTCATTTAGCCCTACCAAAGTTGCCTAGACCTAATGTGTCAGATCTTACACTTATGCCTTGTGCAAATAATTCTTAGGGCTCCATTCAGTCTAGCTTTTAGAACAAATTATCCTTTAAACTAAAGCCAATCAAAAATAAATGTTTAATGATCAGTTAGTGATTACTGGCATTTATATATAACTGAAAAACGACAAACGTAATAAATCTAGATCTATATATTATTATTATTATGCCTCTGAGCCTGATTAATCAAATCACATTCCTTGCAAATCTGACTTTACCAACACCAAGTTTAATAACACCATTACTGAATGAATTTAAGAAAAACCTCACCAAAAACAAAACAAAAACGTAAAACATAAAGATATCTCTCAAGAAATTAATGAGAAGTAGTCTTGATTTATGTATAAGATCTGTTTGACACATCTGACAAGCTGAAATAATAGTATTGCAAGAACAAAAGAAGCACTGGCACTGTTGATTGGTTTTAGTGAATTGAAAAAGTATAAACTGTATAACTACATGACACTTGAAATGTAAACACAAGGGTTTATGTAAAGACAAGAGAAAAGTAAACCAGTTATATTACAATACACCATTGCATTAGTACAACTACAGACATGAGTGACAAACTTTTAACTTTCATCACTGTATCAATACTGAATTTCAATGACACAACTTAATTTGTCAAAATCAAAAAAATTATTTTACTGATAATTTCATAAATGTAATGTTCAGGGCAAAAGATAGCCATGGTTTTTCATAATTCAGGCAAAATTGGGAACTCTCCATTTTCATAACATAATTTATTACATTGCGCATCTAGATTTTTTCAAACTATCTAAATTTATGTTCAAATACCAAAATTAGATACAATCAGCTTCGAAGCTTTATTTCTAGCTTGATAATAATAAAGTACCAATTGCTAGATAAACCTGATTTTAACAAGGGGGATTTTCTCAAATGAATTCTTTTTATCATTTCACATCCTCTATAACTTTTGATTGCCATATCATGGTAAAAAATTCTCTTTAAATTTAAAGAAAAAGAAGGATATATGAAAGTTTTAGGTCTGCTTTTTATCAAGATATAGACAAACCAAAATGCCTGATGTACCTTTCGCAACAAAACACCTAAGTGCGTCACAAATGAAGTACCATGTATTATTTAAATTCATGTATAAAATTATTTGGCAAGACAGCTTGTTAAACGATCATGATTTTAAAATACACAACATTGATATTAAATCATTAGTAGCATCCGATTTATGAAAAGTATCTACAAATTGTTTTAATTTCACAGCAAAAATACATAAAATGATTTATTTTTTAACCCTTTTGTAAATCAATAATGATAATATAATTTATATGACACAAAGAGAATTGATATGAAATTATTGAACACATACATGTTAAATATGATATTGATATGCAATTTAGAATCAATCCAACAAATCTTCCAAATGAATGTTTCTGGTCTTACAGTGGACCCCGCAGTAAGAAGCTTGCCTTGTGATTGGGGTGGAATGCTAGGCTCAAACACATTCAAGATAACATTAAAACTAACTGTAGGCACAATACCCAACATGGAAACGAGCACTACTACATTAAATCAGTGATCTATAATTTTCGTGTGTTTGTTTGTTTGTCTGTTTCTTGAATAAAGCAGACTTGTCTAAACGAGTCGGTCAACATTTACAAATTTCCCCTCTCTGCCTGGTCTGCTTCGATGGCCTCAAAGAGCGACTGGAAATTTCCAGCACCGAATCCCTGCGGATGAGAAAAAAAATTGAAAATTAGAATATTTTTATATAAATAGTAAGAGTTAAAGAGGCACAACATACACAAAACCATAGCAGTTTGATGAATGACACAAATCCAGAAATACTTTTACCTGTCACTTGGATCACCAAAGGGCACAGTAGAAAACTTATCATTCCCCAATCATGAGTCAATGCATATCTACTCTCATTTTTTCCATCACCTATTATTCATTTATGGAACAAACTCTCAAACTATGCCATCAAATTCAAAGAAGTGAACAGTTTGTTGTTTTTTCTATTTGAACTGGTCCTCTATCATCATTATCATGATAATTCACTTCCCAAACCAAATTTTAGGACTACATAAGATAAGATAAGATAAACTTTATTTGTCCTCTTACAAAGAAATTTGTTTGATCATTGAAGACAGAAACATGCGACGAATCATTACATGCATATATCATTACACATAAATACATTG
>JBCJKE010134290.1:0-10745 GCA_039654525.1 Melibe bucephala
ATATTGTTATGTTCCTTTTGTGTGGCTTGTGGATGCTAAAAAAGATAATTTTAAGTCATTGCATAGGATCTCGGGTGTGTTCAGTAGTAGTCAACCACTGGTGGTGGACCACTCAGGGCATACTTTACTGCTAGGCACACGTTTCAACCAGTATGGAGATATTAAAGATGGTGGCAGTAAGTTTTGGCAAATTTAACTTAATTCCACCTATTTATCACTCACTGAAAACTGTCTGTGTACCCAAGAAAAGTGGCATAACTCAACAAGTCTGACATACTTTAAAAACTTTTTTTTTTTTTTTTTTTTTTTTTTTTTTTTTTTTTTTTTTTTTAAATCAACATACATCAACAAGATCCTTCTTATAACAAAGATTTACATGCAAATAATAGAAGACAAATGTGTTTTTTATGACTTTATATTTATTGTATTATGAGAAAAATTGTGTGTGTGATCATCAAAGCTGTGGTGGTTTTTTATCACAATCAGTTTTTCAAGTCAGTCTCCACTAGTAGGTATACTGCCATCCCATTCATTGATGGGTTTTTCTCAATTGGATCAAACTTTCTCAAATGTTTCAAGCCTTATATCCAGATTTCCATTACAAATATGTCCACATCTTTGTAATAAATGAGAGCCATAGATCTAACAATTGGAAAGGTGGAGGAATTCACCTTGTTGGTCTTGTCAATTGTCAGCTTCAAAAAGTCACATCTCTGCTCTCAGTTGACAAAATTGAATATAGAAAAGACCAAAATTACCTCTAGGAAGTAGAAAATACATTATTTCATGTAGTGTCTCCTTATGACATGGAGCCCTGCAGCATCATATATTTTCCAAGGCCATTTTTACTGGTTTGCATCGAGCAATTATGGACGAACTAGGTGCTTGGACAGACATAACCCTTATCATAATACATCAGTACTTTTACAGCAGTTTATACTGAATATGAAGATTCACTGTAGTCCTAAAGCCTTTAGATATCGCCATTGCTCAGATCTCTGTCCTACATTGACCCATCTACTTTTGGGCCACAAGCAGTTGGTGGCCACAACCAAACACATTTGTGTGTCTGGCGATCCTAGGCCGTGACTGTTTACCATGTTTAGTGTAGGATGATGCTGCTTGAACTAACCTTGTCTTTAGTTTGCTCCCCATTAATAATAACCATATTTATGTTACATGTACTGTGTATATTTTATTTCTTCGGGTAAACAATTGCTAAAATTTGTGTGGTTTGCCTTCATATTCATTGCCTGAACTTCTCATCATTTTTCTGCTTTTCATCTTTATATCAATCAAGTTACTAGTTATTTTACAAGGAAGTAATAATGGGGTATAATTATTTGATTTTTTTCCCCTTATTCATAGGGTAGACTAGACAACCCCATCATGAATAATAGTTGTTGTTCTATTTCATGTGTTAGATCAAATTCACTGTCAGGATGTTAAGCTGCCCTCCTTCTTAAAAAAAAAACTAGCCTCTCTATTAATGCTCTTTGGTCCTAATAAATTATTAATCAGACGAAGGCAGAGTGATTTATTTTCTCAGAACATGATCTTGAGAAATATGCATAAACCATTTAGTCACTTAGCCAGTCTTAAGTTATGGTTGCTTTGTATCATGATCATATATGGTGTTACCTATAAGCATTGCCTGTGTTTTAATGTGACGCGCAAAAGATTCCATGGTTATCTTTAGGCAGGGAAAACATGTTAGCATATACTAACCTCCATCATTTGCTGAAACACTCTACCAGCCCCGGCTCATTATTCATGCATCACATAAGTGTCATAAATAGATAATGAAAGAGTCAAATTCACACTGTAATTTTCATTGCAAATGCAGTACAACCGATCTATAATGACATCATCGGGACAAGAAAGAAATGTCGTTATACATAAATGTCACAATAGTTAGAGGCAACCATTTTCCCTCTGTATTCATCTGGGCTTGGGACCGACATGCGTACAATTGTATGTACAATGTGCACCGGACATATCGACACACAAGGTTCCAGATGATTCATGTCATATATATATGAGAAAGTCAGTATATAAAAAACTACTGAACATGCGTGGTGCGTGTATTGAACTTCTAGAGAAGTTCCAGCACTAGATCTAGCATCATTGTGTGTGGAGGGGAGGGGGGCGTATGGCTTCCGCCGAGGCGTCAGCCGTTAGGAAGCGGGGAGGCAGGGGGTGGTTGGAAGGTCATTATATTGATATTACTATTACATGTACTATACTACTGTCCTGTGAATGGGGAGGGGGCATAAGGGGGGGGATAAGGGTGGTCGGAATTGGAATGAGAAGAGTGTCCGCATCACTTGCTCTATCTGGCCAGCCTTGATTTAGAAGTAGAAGTTGCATGTGTGGAGTCTCTTCTGTCAATTTCATGCTTCCAATTACCACCATATTGATATCTTTATACCTATATAGTTTTTACTAAAATTTTGTCATTAGAGTGAGGTTTTTATTACTAATGATATATATATATAGGGAAAAATCAGGACATGGGCACCATGTCGCTGTTCATAGAATGTCGTTAAATCCAATGCGTTATAGATAGGTTGCACTGTACGTAAATGACATATACATATTCTAGAAGATTGTTCAAGTGGTCTTGGGCCTTCAATAGACTGCTGGTGGCCATATTTTACAAAGATAAAGAAAGGAACTTTTATTTTAGGTGAACCAGAAAAATGCGCTGAACTTTTAGCCTTGATTACATCAAAACTTTCACAGAAATTTATACAGTCGTTTGCATAGTATGAATCCTATCTATTTTGTATATTCATTTTAAATTTCATACATAAAAAAAAAAACCCTCACTGCAGGAGTCACAATTATTTTCCTATAGCATTAAAAAAAATGAAATCAAATTTCAAACTTGCTTTTGTCCCATTGAATAATCTGGCAGACCATGACCTGAGCATGTTGATCTTTGTAGCCATGACTTATCTCTAGGCATTATTTTTCCTATGAACAATCAGGTCGTGTGTAGTTTTGATTTATGTACATTTAATTTCTGTTGAATTTATCAATTGAATATACCATAAATCTAGATCCATTGTATTATAAACTGTAGGTCTAGATAATTCTGCAAAATGTCTGAGATCTAGATTTCAAATTAGATCTAATTCTGTGACAGTATTTAGCTCATCAGGTAATGTTGTTGTAGAGACCATGAGAACATAAATGGTTCAATGGAATTTTTATTGCATAAATTGACTAACATCACTAAAATTGGTACATGTATTGGTCTCTTACTTTATTTTATGTGTTGTTAAATTTTGCATAGAATATGTAGATTAAATCGTTTTCTTCTCATGTTGAAGGTAATTTGAGGTGCAATGGCAATCTCATCATGGGAGTTACTGGCTACGGAAGTTAGGTGCAGGTTGTTTTTGTATTTTGTTTTGGGGTTTGTTTGTTTTTTTATTTGTTCTTTTTTTGTTTTGTTTTTTTGCTTTGTGTTTTGTTTATTTGATGCATTATACAAAGTACTCTATCAAACTATCTCTATGATCATATATCCAGTCTCAACAAACTATGAAATGTGTATCGAAGCCAGTTTTTCTGTGAAAATTCTTTCATTTTGGTTCCTGTCAGCCGCGAAATTATGAGTAACTTTATTCTTTCTTTCTTCTTTCAGAGCAGGCTTTTAAACATTATTTTCAATAATTATTGTAGCATTATGTAATAATTCATATAAAATTGTATATATATTCAAATGTCTACTCTTTCATGGTTACATTTTTTTAGTTATATATTTGTAGTAACTCCACTCCCTCCACCTTGACTCCCAACCCTTGATGAAAGAATGTATAGAACTGGAAACACACAACAATTAGTGTTATCCTTATGAATAAGGCTCATAGATTGATTTTTTTTTTTTTTTTTAACATTCACAGAAAGATGCATAAATTCTTTTAGAAATGTATGACATGTGAGTGCTGTAGTATAATAGCAAATTATTTCTCTATGCATTCAAATCACTTGATCCTATCATGTGTCTTAGTTAAAAGTAGTTCCCTCTCCCTTTCCTTTCACACACAATGTTCTATATCATGTACATACATATATCTGTATAGTAGACTTGATACTCAATGGGCTTTTAAAAAGGGTTGCCAAACGGTTTCTTCCTATTTGTTTCAACAAGGTTTCATATAAGTTGAGATTGCAGCAGTTTCAAAATGATGCAGAATTTTTTTCTGTTTTACTTCAGTATTTTTAGCGAAAAGATTGTTACTTTAAAATGTTCCTATAGTTTTTCGATACGAAATAGAATTTTGTTTGTCATTTAATGCAAAGAAAATAGTAACACCATATTGAAGCTAGATCTGATTAAGTCTTAAGAAGGTCAACATGAATAGGAATGTAGTGGTGTATTTTTCATTCATTATGGATTTGAATTATTTAGTGCCTTGTGTTTATATTTACTTCCTCATTTTTTAATTTAGTTTACAAAACATAAGTGTAAGTTAAATAGATAGAGAGAATTGTTGTCACTGTTTTGGGAAACAAAGTTGAACAATATCTATATGATGATACATTATTCTTAATAGCTATCTAAATTAAAAGACAAAAGCTTTATATACGTCAGTGTCCTCCTATGCTCATATTAAAGAATATATCACTTTTTCTGTACATCAAATTTATCTTTCTAAATAATAAATATGTTTATCATCTACCTCTTCATTTAATCAATTTATATGTTCTGTCTCAGTCTTCTTTAATTTGACTTTCATTAGATTATGAGCTTCCGTTACAATTAATGTGCTGACTCCTTAACGTTGACTCATTCCTCCTGTCACCAATGCTATGGTTTTTAGACCCTTTCATCTATACAATTCTTTGATCTATACATATAAGATCATCCAGAGCATGCTTTACGTAAATGGGCCCAGAAGCTACTCATTATGACAATGTAAAGGGCAGCTCAGGCATTAAAAAAAAAAAATATAAGTATAAATCAAATCATATCATGTCTTTTCTTCATACATATATAAATCAACAATCCACTTGTATAACAATTAATCTTTCTGTGACCATTAGTATTCAATGCATTGGAAAATAAAATCAAGATTGCAATTTACAACTTTTCATGCCATGAGCTTTTATTTTTAAAACACACCTACAAAAAACCGATGAAAACAAAAACCCACTGAAAAACTGTACATGTACTGTTTATGTTGTGAAAGTGTGAACTGTATAGTTTTGTTTCATTTGCCCTTTTTACTTTTTTTTTTTTTTTAAGCCTAAAAGTTGATACATTTTTAACCTCAGGGTACTCATTGACCTGAAAAATTACCTTTAAGAATCATCTTTGACATAATTTTGTGAAATCAAGGATACTGAAGAGTGCAAGTTTGTGTAATGGGAGTGCAGCAATATAGGCAAATGAATGCATTGTATGTTAAATAGAGGGAACATTTTACATTTATAGTGAACACTACTAGTATTTAATTAAGTTAGTATCATACTGATTGAATGGTTGAAAATCCATGCAGTCAGAAATATTTGTAGAAGCTGCTGATTTGTACAGTATGACATGATCTCCCAGCATGAGCATTCTGTACAAAGCCTCATGGTGATACAAACATGCTTTGTTGTTTACCATCAGGCTGTCCAAAACCAGATCAGTTTCTTAGCCTCTGGTCAGTTCCAGTTCATTCCGTGACCTGTGGTCAAAAGGAGGCAGACATCGTAATTTCTCTCCAAACTTGCCGGTCCTCTCTTGTCCCCAGGAGAGTAGGAGTGTCACACCTTGAATTGAACAGTCTGTCACATCATACATCATCGGACTATGATTTGCTGATTCCTCCTCTCTTCTTTCCTCCCCTAACTGTACCCCAGATTATGTTCTATGTCAGGGTGTTGTGTCTGGAAATATGGCCATGCTAACTTCATTTTGCTTTGATAGAGGCCAGAAGATGTAGTTTATATATGCCGCCTAGGGAAATTACCTGACTCATCATAAATTAATTTGTTTCTTTATGGGAGATCTGTGGGGAAATCACCTTACTCATCATAACTTAATTGTTTTCTTTACAGGGTAGGGAATCATCTGACTCATCATAAATTTATTTGTTTCTTTAGAGATATGTAACAATTTCCATAGGCATTTGAATTTTTAAGGCCCACATTCTGCACTCCAAATTAGTGTCTACGTCTATATCCACAATAAGTCTGGTCTCTACCCTTTAACCTCTCCTGGTGTAAATCTCCTTGAGACATGCAAGCCACCACATCACTTTAAACTTTAAGGGATTTTGTGGTAGCCTCAGAAAGTCACTGACTGTTAAAACAAATATAAATGTATTAATACCATGTCCTCATTGTAACTGTGTATATGTGCTAAACAGGAAAAAAGGAGATGTGAGGAGACAAAATCATTTAGCCAATGATTTTTTTTAACTAAAGCACATTTTGAAATAATTATGGTTCTTAGATGCATTTTATTGAAGATAAACAATTTTGATGTTGGTTATGTGCCCAAATAGACACTGCCTTTCCTTTTATACTCTTACTAGAGTCAGAGTTCAAAGATGCACAGTGAAACCTGGATATTGCAGGATCCAGGGGAGGGTGTGATTTCCCCTTTAATGTTATAAGAATAAGCCTATCCTGTTACAGTGGAGTCCACTTAAGATAAACTTGCTTAAGATAAACCATTTGTCTGGTCCCATTGTTTTTTTCTTATTTAAGTCACCTAAACAAAGTCTGGTTCACATAAACACGGATTGCACCTAGTCTATTTTAAAAAAAAAAAAGTTTTTTTCTGTCACCATGACCTCTCCTTTCCCATTTTCATGGAACTCCGATGTTGGTTTGCTCAGGCCTACTTGCCAAGCATACAGTGCTAGGCCTAGTCTAATTACCACTAGTAATAGTAATAATACTCTACAAAACAGTATTCGCGAACCCAGCAGTGGTGGGGGGGGGGGGGGGGAATAATGAAGCACATGCGCCGACATGCCTTCACTGCCAGAGGCCATTAGATTCAATTTTTATTTTATTGCCTTACACAGGGATCCTCCCTCAATGCAACACCCCACATTTAATGGTTACTTAAAGTCCCCACTCCCAACTCGCATAGTTACATTTCAAAACAAACGCAAATGCATCATTAGTCTAGGCCTCTCACAGTACACCCTCTCTTCTCCACCCAATACCTTTTGTTGTACATGTATAATTACAATTCCAAGAAACCTCTCATGTGACCCAGACCTACATATATGCGGCATGCGCTCACAATCTAGGCCTAATCACATCTTCTTTCTTTTATTCTACCTGTACTTTTAGTTAACCCACCACAGATTTTGTAACCAGTGGTTAATTTCCTTGGAAATGGTTAAGATAAACCTTGCATAAGATAAACTCAGTGGTCTGGTCCCAGTGGGTTTTTCAAGTGGACTCTGCTGTATTATATTCAAGGAACATTAACCAGCTAGGTAGCCTACTGAGCTAGACCACGTAATTGTAATTATACAGACCCTTCTCCTACCCAAACCTTACTTATACTATATATTCTCTTCCCTTCACCCCAAAAATGGTTACACTCACTGCCAAAGAAAATATATGTAGGTCACCGCCAATCGCGCCTTCGCTACATATTAGCATATGAGCAGAGTATGAATGTGTCATGTGCACAGAGCTTGTAATATTGCAAGCCATGAAATCAATAAATTGTATCTAAGGATGTATTGATAAAGTCCAGGTTTTTGTTTTTTAGAGTAATAAAGAAGGGATTCCATATTTCACTTATATCTTAGACTCGCGGCCATTATTTATAAATGTGCTTGACTGAAATATTTACTGAATTCTTTTTTCTTTTTTTTATTAGGAAGTACATTTTGATATGTTTGATATACTTGCAAAGTTTAAAGACCTATGCTAGTTTATTTTCATGATTTATCTTTAAGCTTTTTTCGCAGCCTCATCTATATATGTATATAATTCTGAGTAAATCTATTTTGTGCGCCAAAAGCTTCGATGTTAGGTTACTAAGAAGAGAAACTGTTTTTTGCATGCAGTTTCCAAATTAAACCTGACCAAAAACTTAATGGATAAAATCCCAGCCTTAGAGGGTTTTTTTGGAGAGGGAGAGGGGGGTGTTAGTGTGTCTTGCTTGTTTCATATAATATAAAGTCACTTCTATTAAAAAAAAAAAAAAATTACGTTTAAATAAACTATCTCTTTGATCTGTTTATTTTATGCGTGTCTATCTCTGTGTGGATGAGAGTCTCCTGACCATAGAAATTACTGTCATATTTCAGTATGTTGGAATAAGCCCTAAATTGAATATGGTGATTCTGTATTTCATTCATTTTTTTCAAAACACCTCATAGGAAATGGGAAAAAACCCCAACAAAACAAGTGTTTCATCCCATAAGCATAGTGTTGGTTTTAGGGGGTTTGCTATAGGGTTGGATTTTTATTGTTTTGGGTTTTTTTTGGCTTACCTTTCACTAAATCCGGAATTTATTTTTTTTTTTTTTTTATCATTTTGTCAAAGAATCTCATCAATTCACAGATCATTAGATTATATCACAATTAATTATAGTGGGTCCTATATCTTGAATTAAGACAAAAATTGAGTTTTAGTAGTCTTGTCTTTGAAGATTTTACTGGAAGTTTGAAACTTCAAATATGTATGGGTAATATCGATTTTGAGTGAAAACCACCACAGCGTTTTTGATGTAGGGGTTTTGATTGGCTTATGGGGAAGGGGTTTCTGATTTCAAGTATGTGAAAAGACAGATAAATAGCCTGTATTATTAAAGTAACAGTTTAAAACGTCCAGTTTCAATAGAAATGGTGTTCAAGTTCAATCTTTGGCATCAAAGTAAAATCCTTGTCTAGATACCAAAACTCTTTTTAATGCTTTTAATGTAATGTAAGGATTGATCTTTAAATCAATCAATGAGATGAACTGATGTTGAGCATCAAAAGATGACTTATTTTTCACAGATTTTTTTCTCCTGTTCAGAAAAAGGTAGTTTTGTGGTTGTGATCACACAAGCAGTGGTTTTACATTTTCTGTCATTGCTTTTTATTTGCTGTGCAATGTTCTTTGCTCCGCAGTCTTTCTATTATTATTGTGAATATGTATATATTAAATGCCAGATGGTTTTGGAAGTATGGTGTGTCTGGTCCATGTCCAATGCTCACATGCATCATGAATATTGTGCACTCCTTTGATGAAGGCTTTTTCCATTGTAATCAAGTAAAAAAAAAAAAGTCTTTGTCATCTTATGACTCAATAAAGATATTAATTTCAATCATAACCTCTCATTAGCAATGGACTTTTTGTTTCTTTTCTGTTCCTCTTAGTGTGTAAATTTTGTTGTGATGTTTGAAGTGGTTCCTGAATTGATTTACAGCTTTTTTCTTTTTTTGAAATTTTTTGGGTAGATCATTTAAGTTTGTTAAGAATTGAATATATGGTTACTGCTGAATTGATACTGATTCTTTCTTTTAAGAGAGGATGAGTACAGGTAAAATTAAATGAAGAAGAATGTCTAAAGTGTGAATTTGCCACTGGATGAACAAAGCCTGACTGCTATTGCTATGGAGTGGCTCTGCACTAACTCTACAATACCCACATGATACAGTTCAGGGCCTAGGTTTCTTGCAGTTATACTATACAAGTGTGTAGTATGCAGTCAGGGCCAAGGCTTCTTGAGTTATTCTTTCTTCACTGATTTCACCAGTTGGATAAATTGCTTTTCAGCGCTTTGAATACTCAGTTGACTGAGTCTGTCAGCTTTTATGAAGAAAAAGTGCCTTCCCATATGTTCCATTTCCATATTCTATTTTTCTCTGATTCTTTGCCTTCTTCCCAAACCATCCTCAACTTTAAAGATTCATCTTCCATGAAAGATATTACTTCATGATGAGTCAACTCATTTACTGCTGAAAATTAGTGAAAACATTCCCCTTTTGGCAAATGGCTTGCCAAACAAAAGATAGCAAATAGGGGCCTACAGCTTAGCCTGTGCCTTAGTTATGGCTTTTGTTCCTTTCTCTATTTATGCAGTGTACTATTCGTTGTATTGTCGAACATGATGTTTTAAGGACCAACCGCCCACCTCACACACACAAATGTGTTAATGGTCTGAAAGAAGTGAGGAATTGTTGCTGAGCCCATTTTTTAGAAACAGACTGAAAAAAGGTGATTTCAATTTCAGTCAAAATTGTCGATTTCATGGTTCCAATTGTTCGTAAATCTTTCATCCTTGAAAATATCAAACAAAGCATCTGATTCATTGATGGTTTATGATGCTTGATCAAATTCTAAATCTGTCACTGTCACTGTATGAATTGGCTGACTGTCATGGTTCACATTTCTTGCAACCACAACAATCGAGTTATCAACACATGGAATAACACCCCCAACAACGTAGTCACAGTACCATCAATAAATTGTTTCAAATCGAGATTCGACCTCTGGAAAAATTTGCCCCCAACATACAATGCCACACTTTATTAGTCTCAATCTTCTGCCCCCAAGTCGAGATTGTGAACAGGCCTGTAAGACCTCAAGCACTTTGTTGCCATTGTTGGCCAACTTCCAACCTAACATATAAGCTGAGGTCAAAAGGTGACCCTTTTAAAGGCGTGTTACAAGGATTGCTTTAGAATCTTACTTAAAAGGTATAAGTATAATCAAAATGTCTGGACATGAACAGTTTCTAAATTTCTCAATTTGATAGTTGCCAACAGCATTCTTGGGACCA
>JBCJKE010134512.1:0-10742 GCA_039654525.1 Melibe bucephala
TGCTTGGTTATTTATTGCCTTGTAGAGAATGGTTACCTTATTTCTTGCTCTTTGTTCTTTGAGAGGTGTCCACTGCATTTCTATCCTTCTTCCCCCTCTCTCTGCTACTCTTACTTTCAGATCATAAATCTTTGTTTCAAGTTGCCTCTGGCATGTTATAGATCATCTTATGATTATCTTCTGGAATAAATATTATTATAGTTTATAATACTCTAGTTTTATGCTTATGATGGTGATGATGATTTATTTTAATCCGGTTACATTATATTCTAATACTTACAGTGCTGTAAAATTACAGGCATTTTATCATCTTTACCATGATGTTTAAATTAAAGTTGATCACCACCACACAGTATTAAAGATTGTACACCTAGTCATATTAGTCATATCACACGAGAAGAAAAACTCTTACCTATGCTTTTATTCGCTTGGATAGAGGGAAAGTCAGGAAGAGGTAGACAAAGAAGCATGTGGTTAAACAATATAAAATGGAATGGACAAACATCAGGAGCATACGAAATGTAGTTGACATGTGTATAGACAGACAGAAATGGAGAGAGATTGTCTGCCAACTGGAAGCTCCAGAAGCAACCTAGAGAGAGATAGAGAGACGCATAGTCATCTTTACCACAGTACTTGAAAATTAATTTCTAACCACGATCATAAATTTCAGAGGATGATAGTGAATACAATTTTATACTTAACTTTACTGTTCTTCAAAATTTACTGCCACTTAAGATGACAGTTGTTCTGTACATTATCATCTTTGCTACTAGAATGCGGCTTTAAAAGTAGGTTTCCCTCTATCAATCAGGATAATTTAGACATTGTTTGCATTATTATCTTTACAATGTGGGTTCTTCAAATTTTCTATCATTCAACATTAAAAATGTGATATATAATATATATATATATATAATATATGCTATCATTTTTCGACATTGCTACCATGCATGATAGGAATTGATACATTTGAGTTGTTTCTTCCTTAAGATGATTATCACCCAGCATTATTAATATTATACACTTTTTTATCTTTTCTATTGTCCTTCAGTACACATTACTGTATTCAATAATATTACATTATCTCTTTTTCATCCTTATGTTAACTCCTCAACACACAGGCTGCACAGCTGATGAAATGGCGATTCTCTGCGGAGAGGGCGTGGATGGATCCTTGCTAACCCGTCACATGGAATGGCTGTCACAGAAAGCAACTGAAAAGAGTGTGGACAGCGTTTGCGTCTGCATACCAATGACATCAGAAAGTTTAGTTGTGGACTTGCGAGGGAAGAATTCTATTAAACGAGTGGTTTTTGTTATAAACGTTGGTAAGAGACAAGACGGTTCGGTTTACATTGTCTCTTCTCATCATCCCAGAAATGAGTCGAATCATTGGGTGTTAGCAATAGTTGAAGACCTGTCTGTGTTTTATTTTGATAGCTTTGGTTGGAATATTCCAGCCACATTATTAGAGAAGCTCTCGTCTCTCATGCAGCCATTACACCTCCCATTTACCAAAGAGGCCCACATCATACCAATGCATGTTCCGTCTTCTTCAGGCCTTGCTCACGCTTGTTCAGATATGTGTAGAAACTACCCCCAACTGTCTTGTAGTGACTGTTGTGGAGTTTTTGTTGGAATTTCTGCTGTCATGGCCGTTTTGGACTATGACGTTCTTAAGTTTTTTATGGAGCCAAGTTCTTCAAGCAATAAACTCTTCATTCATGATCCTAGCAAGTATGAAAGATATCTAAGGCGACTCATTATTTCTTGGTTCATGAAAGAAGAGATCAATCTTGTGACATTGCAAAAAAGTTACTTTAATCTGGAGACACAAACAATGGTAGGGAATCTTGCCAATATCATAAGATTTTCATTAAGAAGAGTATCAAATGAAATATATGATGTGAATGAAAAGGCTCAGCAGAAAGATTTGGAAAATGCATCCCAGGCACAGCTTTCTGTAATGAATGAAGAGGCTCAACAGAAAAACTTGAGAAGTGCAATTCCTCCCTCTGTTTTAAATGAAAAGGCTCCGCACAAAAAATTGAAAAGTCTGCTCTCTATAATGAATGAAAAATCTCAAGAATCAAACTTGAAAAACATCTCCTTGATTTTGCTTTCCAATGCAACAGATCATGTAGGGGCTGAGGCTTCTGGTCCAGCAGTAATAACGTCCACAAAATCCAATCATCAGGGCAAGAAACCTTTGCCAAGAAGGAAATGTCCTTACTGTAGTCGTGATTTCGCTTCTCGTAACTCTTTTTGTGTTCATAAATGGAGTAAGCATAAGGCAGAAGCTGAAAAGGAAGGCAAACCTCAGAGCATGCAATACAGTTATTGTGAGGTGTGCAAAGATTTTAAAACACCAAAAATTCAGGACTTAATCAAACATTATGCTGATATTCACCACAAAGACATAAAAGTTTCCACCAAATTATTTTCCAAGGAAGCAGATTTTAATCAGTGGAAAAAAGAAAGAGAGATTGAATCTTTTTCATCCTTTTCCCAGCGTGGTGGAACAAAGTTACGGTTCAATGGCCAAATCAGAGTGAAGTATCTTTTCTGCAATAGAACAGGTAATAAGCTTATTCTGCCAAACAGGAAAAGAGCTCAGAGGAGTACATCCTGCAAAATAGATAACAAATGTACAGCTTTTATGATAGCAAGAATCAACCAAACTAATGGTGCTGTGACTGTGGATTACTGTTTGCATCACATTGGCCATTCTCTAAGGCTTGGAAATGTGGTCAAGAAATTGTTACCGGAAATAGGAACGACTCAAGATGACGGTCGGCAAAAAGGAGAGTTAGAAAGCTGTGATGATGAAGATACTGGTAGGGCTCTCAATGATTCTGAAACTGTTGAAAATAATATAATGGTAACATTTCCGTCCAAGGGTAAGTCTGAAAATTGTCAGAATGCACTTGAAAAAGCACGATCAGTATTTGCTAGTGATGTTACTAAAGTGCTGGATTTTGGGTTGGAATGTAAGAATGTTGAATGTCTTAAAGTGATGTCCTCCAAGCTGAAGCATATGCTTGCCATTGTTAAAGGAATGAATGAAGGATCTAATTTTAGTGATCGTAATATGAACAAAAGCATTGAGACTCAAAACTACTGATAAAGGGATGATTTTTAAGTGGCAAAAAATAACACAGGTGTTAACTTGACTCATAATTTTGAGTACATACATAGATGCTCTTTGTCTTTTAGGAATGGCGAAACCAGTAATTAAATCATTCCACACAGAATTAAAAAAAACCTTTTTGCAGATTTAATTTTCGGAGTGAATCAAAACACATACATACGACGTCTAAATGTGACTCTGATGACAAGAAAACAATATAAAGTATAACATATTAGGTATCATAGAAAAGGTAACTGAATGAGCTTTCTATCTCTGTAAAGAGAAAGGAGATTTATTGTCATTGAGTATAAAAAAAATTTTTTTTTGAAGCTGATCTGCAAAAAAAATACCAAAAAAAAAAATTCTTACTTTTTTACTTTTATGCCACAGATCTCAGCAAAAACAACTCTGATGTTATCCATTTGATGATCAAATTGAAGTATATCCAATTGTCTTTCATTTGATGTATGGTATGAATGGTTAACTTGAAATTTATGGATGTTATCGAGGGTTGCAACGTAAACTATCGTAACTTCATTTTACACATTTTACAGGAGGCGAAAAAAACTTCACAATTTCTACATTTTTCCAATGAATGGAATGACTTTATTTTTACATATAAGGCACATGATAGGGAAACACATAAGGTAATAGCATAATAATAATAATTTGTTTGCTCATTTGTGTGTTACATGACTCACGATAATTTTTATTGCCTTACATTCTGACATGTAAAGTATTGTATCTAAAGTTACGATAAAATTACAAGGAGAATACAGACACTTAAACTATCGTATCTCAGACTTACGATACTTTACGTACAAACATTCTTAGAATCTTTGAACAGTTATGATGATATTGATGCACTGAGTCTAATAGTAAAGAGACGCGTTGTGCTTTAAAGCAATAGTGGAACAAACTATTTATACAAAAGAGTAAATCCCTACACACATACAAACAAAATTACGTGAAAAATTAAAGAATGAAGACATATTACTCATCATATCACAATATTTATAACAATATTACATTATTTCAAACATTTGGCTGGATTTTCAAAAGGTTAAAAAACTGGTGGTGTGCCTTAGGTATGATGAGACTCCTGCATAGAGACTGTAAATCATTGTATTTGTCTAAATCTGTGCCTGGGCCCTTAGCATCATTGAGTATATTCAATTTTATATCATCAAATTCTAGCTTGGTTTGAATTTTACGAATTCTTCTTGATAAATTCAGTTGGTGATAATTCCCGTCAAAATCATATGAAATATGTACCAGATCTGGATCACTACTGGTAAGTTTCATGGATTTGATGTTTAACCATTTCACTTTTTGCCTATCATTATTTTTAATCAAAATTCTTCAGATGTGAAGCTATCTTCTTAAAATAAAAAAATTGGCTTTCATCGGGCTCTTTGACTGCATATTTTGGTCTAGATTGCTTTGCAACACTAATTATGCCAGCCCAATGAGGAGTTGTATATACATCTAAATGACGACTTACTCTTTCTATCGTGGCATGAACACTATCGTTCTCATTTTTGCTGCGACCTTTGACAAAAAAGTTATGCTCAATTTCAGTAAAATTAAATTTTCGCATTGCATATATACCAAAGCATTGTCAAAAAGTATTTATTTCTATTTTGGCCCCCACACGAATCCGAGTAAAGCTTTACATGGGTCACACCTCTCTCAGCGGCACTCTCTAGATATTTATAAACACATGACCCAATTTCGTTGGACCCTCATGCCAAACATTGCAAACAGCCTGTCCAGTACCAAGATTAAAAATTGACAAATTATATATGTATTTAACTTTCTTTTATAATATAGCACAGAGGCATTTGAATGTGGTGTCATTAATACTTCCTGAAGGTCAAAACAAATGGCTAATTTTTTACTGTCCAATCAGCTTTCTTCTTTATCCTTAGACATTTTTTCTCTAAGTCTGTTTTTATTCTTGTGATGGTCATCAAAGAATTTTTATTGTTCGACTTTGTCTGATGCAGAAAGATTTTCAAAAGAAACACAAAAATCACACCGATTGTGATATAACCATTCACGCCAAACAGCTTCTTGAGTGTACAAATAAGTTTATTGAGGAAATATAGAAAATCATACAAATACAGAGCAGAGGTCTGATACACGCACTACCTCTCTCTTCGAAAGCTTTACTAGGAGTGAATCTAACTTACAAACACGAACGTCGTCCTCGTACACACTTAGCACGAGTAGTCAGGCGAGACGGGCCGAGCAAGTCTCCTTACAACACAAGGAGGAAATGGGAGGGATGAGTAAGCTTTCATTATATTACATTGGAATGATGGTAGCCCCAATGCTAAACTGGCCGCTCCCATCTGGATAACCTTGCACCGTTACAGTAGAATGAAACCAACCCCTAGCATTAGGGCTTGCCTCGCCTTCCCTTACCCATTCACAACACCGATCTTTACTGGGATTGTGAAATCCCAAATTAAATCCTGTACAGAATATTTCACATTACGTTGTGGAACAAACAAGGTGACCTCCTTCCTCTTTACGCTTCTCTTGATAAATACAGTACATTTTGGACAGATTTATCGAGGCCCCCAAATACCTCCTCTCAGAATCCTTCCGACAGTAATGGCTCTCTACTGTGGGGAAGGATGCATTGTGTTCTTTTACAATCTGCTTTTCATCTTCAGCAGATTTTGACAGTTCGGAATGTCTCCCTCTCTTGTCGGGAAGAATGTGTCCACCTTCATCCTTTTTACTTTGAGCTGTGTAGACAAACTGCACTGAGATACCGAGTGTATGCATGGAAAATGTCTTACAGACAGGCACCATAACACCATCTATCTCTAAATTATATTTCACACTCCTATGACGTCTTGACAAGGGACGGTTGGTGCTTTTAGCTGTCTGAAGCACATTGTTGCACACATACATACGTTGTTTATCAAGACATCCAGTGCACCAGAACATCTGAAAAATAGCTTCCCTCTTTTCCTTGTCAATTCGTTCATGGCAGTGCATTCTGCATTTGAGACTGCACCCAGGCTTCATTGTTTTCCTCGGCATCTTCTTGTCCTTTCTCGTCACGTATTCCTGTCCAAGATTCAATTGCTTCTTTCGTTTGCTATCTTTCCAATTCGCTTCATTTCGCCTTCTTTTTCTCCCACGTTCATGAATTGGAGGTTCAGGTGAAACTAAAACACTTGGCTCTTCAGACACGTGGCTTAAATCCAATGGATCTTGTACAGTGTTGTTAAGATCACCCAATTCTTCATCCAGCACAGTATTTCTTGTGACTGTGATCTCATCGTTGGGCTCTTCTTCCAGAATCACTGCATTGATTTCTCCGACACCTTGAGATATTGATGGAGACGGAGAGTTAGAAGCAATGGTTGATTGTGCAGTTGTAGCATCACAATGTGCACCCAAAGCAGTATCCACTTCACCTGAAATAATCCTCATTGCGTTTATCGACATCTGCATGTATTTCAGAGGAGAGTTTGAAGAGATGGGTGGCTGAATCTCTTGTCCAGCCACATGCCCTTCCTCTTCATTTGGCCTTGTGGGCGATTGTTCATTCATACATGGTGGAATATAATCAGGATCATTGTCCGTAGAATACATTTCTGAGTAAAAATCCAACAGGAATTCATCTGAACTGCATGAGCTGTCATTTAAGCATGTGGATTGAAGATGCTGTTGGCGTAGACTGCCCTTCCTTTTCATATGACTCAGAGGAAGTGAGTCTGTGTTTTAGGAAGATGACGGCGATGTATGTCTTATTTTCAGCTGCTGTTCACGTTTGATGGAGGCCAGAGGAACAAGAGGAATTGAGTCTCTGTCTGAGGAAGATGACGACGATGTATGTCTTATTTTCAGCTGCTGTTCACGTTTGATCGAGGCCAGAGGAACATCATCTGAGTCTGAAGACTGAGGGCTGTTTATTCTTCCCTTGCTTTGCTTAATTATTTCCAACGATGTGATCTCAAACTGAGGTGAAATTATACCAAGGGAAGAAGACAGCCTAGAGATATACTCATGCACAGCGTCTACTGAAGAATGTGTTGTCACAACCGCTGATCCTTCTGCACTCAGCATACCATCACAATCTCTACTGTAGGGGTCAAATATGTAGAAGACATTGTTGTTATGTATGATTGATGTGGAAAACGAAGGTGTGCATGACCCCAGTGTGAGTATTCCATATCGATTCACATTTGACATTGCTGTTTTGAAGTCAAAATAGGGAGGTGCATTACTGAATCCTTCAAGTAATAATCCAGTGTATGATTCACGAAACGCAGGAGCTGCACATATAATCCATGTATGTCACAGAATTGGGGAAATGATATGATTATAGGATGCTGATATATTGCATTCTGGAAAAGTCTTGAATAAAGGGAATCTCCTTCAAAAAGAATTTGATCAATATCATAACTTGTCCAAGATGGGGCACGCTTCATCTCATTGTAAACTATAGAAGCAAGAGAGTTGCACATGCATTGTTTCCCACAATGTGTGAAAACAGATGCAGCCTGGTGAAGGGTACCAAGAATTGACATTGTTGTCCAAATTGTTAAAGTCTGAAAAAAGAAGGTCATTAAACTTTCAATTTGTGTAGAAATTGTACATGTGGCAATGCATATACCTTTCAAATGTATGAAGATAATCATATATGTGTTTGATTGTAATCTTAAATCTAAAATGTAACAACTTCTAACGTTGATGCACTAAAATTTGTTTTTTCATTGGATTTGGAATATCATAGCTGCCAACCGTTCCGTATAAAACGGAACTGTTCCGTATTTTGCTTGCCGGGTCCGTAAATCCGTATTTACGGGTGAAAATCCGTATTTTGTACTGGTTGGCTGACTTAGCCTGAAAACAGACTGCCGCTGGGGGATGGGGGCTGGGGACTGGGGGATGGTGGAGCGCCAGTCATGGTGCCAGTGTTGGTTTGTTCACCTGGCTGGGGCTGGGGGCTGGGTCCAGTGTGTTATAGTTTTCCTGGAAAATCTGCACACACGTGGTGTTCAGTCTGGTGTGTGTGCCTACTTTCTTTCAATCAAGTGTGTGATTTTGTATTTTGTATGGATCATTATGTCTGATGACGAAGAAACCGTTATTGTTTTACTTCTTCTGAAAAAACTATCAGAAAAGAAAAGAAGACGATCGTGGGTTCATGCTATTAATGCCAAAAGGCATTCGAGAGGGATTTTAAATAAACTTTATCCCCAACTCTGTGACGATAGTGAGAAATTTTTCAACTATACCCGAATGTCGAGGGCATCCTTCGAAGAATTACTCAGCATTGTCGGACCAAAAATTTACCGGCAAGATACAAATTTCAGGAAGGCCATAACAGTACGTGAGAGACTACTTGTCACCTTGAGGTTTGTATGATTTTCAGCTTGTACATTGTATCATTTAAAAAATCTTCATAACATGTGGCGCCCTAACATCCATCCTGCCCCTCCCCAAACAATCTTTCCCGCCCTCTCCATCACTTCTCGTCTATCTCTCCACATCTCTTCTTCTCCCTCTCTATAGATCTCTATCACATGCAAGGCACACAAACACACATACGCACACACACACACAATGTTTGTTCATTGAGAAGAAATACGACTCAATTGTTTATTTATTCACTTCGTAATCATTACCTTTATTAATTATAAAACACAATTGTAAACTATATATCTATCTACCATTCATATTATCTTCACTCCAAGAAAATAAGACTGATTTTATTGTATTTATTTATCCATTCATCCATCCATTCTAGCTGATCAACTAATGAACACATTCATTCTTTCATGCATCCATTATCTAGCGTTTTCATTGTTTATGTAGCTGCTTGCTTATTCTACTTGAATATTCAAAATTACTCTTTCTGTCTCTTGCTGTGCAATGTGATTTGAAAGAAGTGTTGTAACTTCACCAAAAAATTTCAGTTTCTTTATTGGACTCAAACTTTTGACCATAGGCAACAGTCCTTTAAAGAAATTGAGATCAGGGTCCTCAGCTGTAGTTTTAGTTTTCAAATACTGAACTGCTGCCTCCTCCCATGGTTGGCTCTGCACCTGTCGGGGCCTTTTCTTGGCCCGGGTTTCTGTAAAGGTCGCTGATGTCTCTGCCGACACAGATGGAGTGGGTGATATGGCTTGTGGTGTGAACTCAGGGCCAACCTCTTCTTCTGTCTCGTTCAGCTCAACAACTGTCTGAGTCTGCTCATCCTCCTCCTGCTGCTCTTCTACATTGCCGTAATTTCCATGCATTACGGCATGAGCCATGTGTTGTTGCAGGAATTTCATCTGCTCAAATAGGTAAAATGAGCTCGTCGGCTTTGCTGCAGACCCACTTGGCTTATTTTTTGCAGCGGCCAGACTCTTGCTGAATGATCCTCTCAGATTTTGCCATCGGCGCTTGACAACATCAACTGAGGAATGAAAAAAAAAATCTTGATTAATGAATGCAGTAAAGTGATTTTTTAAACAATTCATAATGAATAAACTTTCTGTTTTAATATGGACACCGTATTTGATTTTTGACACCATATATTTCAGGTTTCTGGCCACTGGGGAGACATCAAAAAGCCTACATTACCAATTCAGAATGGGCGCAAGCACTGTGAGGGATATAGTATATGAAACCTGCAGCATTATCTGGAACGAATTAAAAGCTACTGAATTACCTCAGCTTACACAAGATAGCTTCAAGGAAGTGGCCATTGGTTTCGCAGAGCATTGGCACTTTCCACATGTTCTGGGCGCTATCGATGGTAAACACATCAAAATAGAGTGTCCTCCCAAATCAGGCAGTGCCTACTATAACTACAAGCAAACATTTTCTATTGTTTTGCAAGGAGTATGTGACTCTCAATCCAATTTCATTGCAGTTGACGTTGGAGACTTTGGGAGACACTCCGATGGTGGAGTACTTAAGCACTCATCTTTCGGGAGAGCCCTCTATTCGAATAGTTTACCAATCCCACCCGATGAAAGCATTTGCGGGAGTGATCCTTTGCCTTACGTTCTCCTGGGGGACGAAGCCTATCCGCTCCTCCGAAACATCATGCGACCATTTCCACGTCGTGGACTGGACAACGTACGGCGGATTTACAACTACAGGCATTCGAGGGCCAGGAGGACCATCGAGTGTGCCTTCGGTATCCTCGTGGGAAAGTGGTCAGTTCTGAAAACAACCTTGAACATGCTGCCAGAGAATGCCATCAAAGTGGTGTTGGCTTGCTGCGCGCTTCACAATTATGTGAGGAAGAGAGAAGGGGTTGGCATAGACAACTCTGAGTCAATGGAGACAGACAATTCTTGGTTCCAAATGGAAGCTGATACTCCAGCCACGATTGGCAGGCCTGGTCAACAAGCACTGGACATAAGAGATGAGTTTGCCGAACTTTTCTTGAACACTCTGTCTGTGCCTTGGCAGTTCGACAGGGCACAGTTAACTGACATATAGACAAGTGATTCTGTTACGAACAGTAAAAGGTCTCAGCCATTGCTATATCTGCGTGCTATATTGCAGAGAGAGAGAGAGAGAGAGAGAGAGAGAGAGAGAGAGAGAGAGAGAGAGAGAGAGAGAGAGAGAGAGAGAGAGA
>JBCJKE010134733.1:0-10742 GCA_039654525.1 Melibe bucephala
TTATCATTATTATTATTATTATTATTATTATTATTATTATTATTATTATTATTATTATTACTATTATTATTATTATTGTTAGCAATGTTATGCTAAAACACAAAAAAAGTTATACAAAGTACATAAAAAAACCCTCACAACAAACAACAAACAACAAACAACAAACAACAACCAACCAACCAACCAACCAACCAACCAAACAAAATAAAACAAACAAATAAAATAATACAATAAACAAATAAACCAAAAACAACAACAACTGAGAATAAAATGTGGTAGTTGCAGTCAAATGAAATGGAAAATAAATACGAATATAATTTGATTGACAACATGCAGGAAATTTGAGAGAAAAAGAAGAGTGCATCATATATGAAAAAGTTGAGTTTGTTTATAGACCCTGATCTCTTCAAAACTCAAAGTCCTAGTCAGAATCAGATATAAGTGAAGCCATTTCAGAAGCTCTGATCTTCGCTCTAAAGTGAAGCCATTTCAGAAGCTCTGATCGAAGCTCTGTCTTGCCAAATGAACGGTGGCACAGACAATTTAAAGAATTACATGTTTTGGTTTTGTTTTGGGTTTATTTTTTTTTGTTTGTTTAAACATTTAGGGATAGTTTGGACTTTGACAGACATG
This sequence comes from Melibe bucephala, assembly GCA_039654525.1. Taxonomy (NCBI): domain Eukaryota; kingdom Metazoa; phylum Mollusca; class Gastropoda; order Nudibranchia; family Dendronotidae; genus Melibe; species Melibe bucephala. The sequence continues at coordinate 634 of JBCJKE010134733.1, forward strand.
TCTGAGTTGATCAAGTCACGAAATTGCTAAAAACACCTAAATTGTTTGAAATATTTTGAAAGCAGAGAAAGAAAGGAAGGCAGCAAAAATATTTTAGGAAAATTGTGGCAAAACTAAAGAGACCAGAAAGGGTGAAAATACAGCTTTTTATTTTGTCATGGCAGACTTGCAAAAGTACTGAACAGTAAAGAAGTTATTTTTATTCCTAAAGAAAGATACTGGACAGGTAAGGATTTAGTTTCGTTCCTAAAGAACAATTCTAGACATTAAAGAATATAGTTTTATTCCTAAAGAACAATTCTGGACATTAAAGAATTTAGTTTTATTCCTAAAGAATGATTCTGGACATTAAAGAATTTAGTTTCGTTCCTAAAGAAATATTCTGGTCAGTAAAAAATTTAGTTTCACTCAAGGAAAGACAAGCCAACAACTGAACCACCATAACACACACTGCATGCATGCTACTTACTGAATGGGCTTTGAGGCTTGAGGGGCTGTGAGGTCTCAATGGCTTTGGATGCTCCGGCAGAATTCTCTGCGTAAACTCTGAAATGATAATCCTGTCCTTCCTTCAAGCCGTCAACGCAGTGACTCATAGATGGGCTGTCAACTTTAACCTTGGCAGCGTGTGACCAGGACGACTTCCAGCTTTCACGTTTCTCCAACACGTAATGAAGAATTGGAGAGCCACCATCCTCTTTGCTTTCTCCCCAAGTGAGGGTGATGCTATTTTTAGAGAAGTCTGACATCTCTATTGGTGGAGTAGGAGGTCCAGGTTTCTCTAAAGGAGGCAAAGTAAATAAATAAAAACAAGTTCTAACCCATTTTCTTTTATCCAAATAAGAGTAAAATATGTATTGTAGTAAGTCATGACTTAATAAGCTCATTATGTTACTTGAAATTAATATTTTTATAAGCTTTTGAAAATAAAAGGACTGGAGATTAATAATATTGAAATTCTCCAGTGAAATAAGTTGCATCTCTTACAATGCTATATGTTTTACTTTTTATTATGTTTAACACATAGATGCATGATAAAAAAAAAAACCCAACAAAAACCGACAGAAAACCAACAAAATTTCTCACCGGGCGGTTTTTCCAGGACAACCATTTCTGACTCTAAGGCTGGACCTTGACCGATTTTGTTGACAGCAGAAACACGGAAGACATACTCAGTGCCTTCTTTCAGGTCCTGAACTTTGTACTTGGTTGAATAACTCTCCACCTTCACATTGGAAAGTATATGTATCGTTTTATTTTACATGGCGATTTAAAACATTTTAAGCTTGTATAAAGAGAATAACAATGTTGTTATATTACCCAGAGCACACAATAATGTCTTCTAATTACAGTTAAATTGGTAACCATAATTGAGATAAACTGTCTTCATTTGTTTATATGATGATGATAATGCTATATATGTGGATGGTCTAAAAGGAATATAGATCTGTTTCAAAGGTAGAAGAAGGATGATATTTATTGCATTTATCACAACACTTCAAGGTAACTCTCAAAACAGTGTAATTTGTATGCAAATCACAACTAGATACTCCTATGGTTCAAAAACATATTTTGCTGAATTCAAATCAAATTCACATTTTGCTGAATTCAAATCAAATTCACATTTTGCTGAATTCAAATCAAATCACATTTTGTAGACCTTAATGAGTATTATCTTATTATTCTATGTTAATCGTCAGCATAAAACTGAATTTAATAATCAATGACAAAACACATTATGCTGATAAACTTTGTAATTAAAATCTAACAAAATATCAAGTATGCATAGAGCAATTCCGTCATCTTCATCACCTTTGTCAATTTCTTCCAGTCCTTGGCTCCAATTTGGATGTCAATGACATAGTTTTTGATGTCAGCACCACCATCATCTTCAGGTGGATGCCAGTTGAGGGTGACTGACGTTGCTGTGAAGTCAGTGAGGCGTACTGGCGATTTGGGAGCTTTCGGTAGTTCTGATTGGATCATAAACAAAATTTAAATAAATGTTACATTTGACGTTACATTACATTTTTTATCAACTGAACAATGAAATTGATGATCAGACTCGTTATCTTCTAATCTTTCGTTTATTCATCCACTTTGTGGTAGTAATGCAATTTATAAAAGAAATTGTTAATCTTAGAAGATTTTGGGTTTAAACTTCAGTTCTATTTTACCTGGTTGACGGATTGGTTGAACGGTTCTTGTGCTTTCCAAAGGAGGACTGACTCCCTCTTCATTTTCAGCCATGACACGGAAGTAGAAGTCGGCACCAGTGGTCAAGTTCTGTACGGTATACGATGTCATGTTGGGCTGGATTTTCTCCACAGGGGTCCATCCCATACGTTTGGAATCTCGTTTCTCGATGACGTAAGCTGTGATAGGTTTTCCTCCATCACTCTTGGGTGGTTTCCAGGAAAGGCTCACAGTAGTGGCAGTGATGTCAGATGTTTCCAGTGGACCTTCAGGGGCACTGGGTGGACCTATTGTGGAGAAAAAATAAAATCGATGTTATTTATTAATCCTCTGTCAAAAAAAAAAATGATCATGTAAGTAGTCAGGAATTATAAGGCTTCATCAACAATGTCTGCTTGATACAACTAGGTAATGTTTAAAAGGAATTGAAGGGAGCATGATAATGATTTGCTTCCATTAAATATACCTACCGCTATGTAAATTTTCCTAATACCAGCTTGCTCTTCTTTCTCATCTTGCTCATTGACATCATCCTTCACCTTTCTTTTTTTATATTGATTATTATTTAAAATCATACAATTCATAAGCAAGGGGTGATTTTTTAGATGAAGGGGGTTGGGAAGAGGTGGAAGGGGTTGGTTTCTTTTAATTTTTGTTGTCGTTTTTTTCTGTTTTTTTAGTTTCATTTTTGTTTTATGTTGTGAAGATTCAAAAGAAATCTATTTAGCCATCTTACCGAAGGGATGTTTTGGCTTGACGCTGTCAGACTCCAGAGGTGCTGATTTCCCAACACCGTTCTCAGCCGTGACTCTAAACACATACTCCTGTCCTTCCTTGAGGTTCTGGGCACAGTAGGAGGTGATGTTCGGTTCCACGCTAGCCACTGGGGACCAAGTGGTCTTCCAGCCCTCCCGTCGTTCGATGATGTATTTTGAAATGGCATCTCCTCCGTCATCTTCACTTGGGCGCCAAGTCAAAGTAACGGAATTTCTTGTGATGTCTTTGAATTCAATTGGGCCTTGTGGAGATGATGGCTTTGCTAAAAAAAAAAATTAAAAATTAATAGAATTGAAGTTAGTGAAGTGCTGCCAGAAAATTGAGAGAGTTGTATTTTCAAATAAATGTATATAATAAAGGTATTATACTTCTCATAGTTTCATAAAAAGAAAAAAAAATATCATTGACAAATACCCCTCCTCCATCTTCCTCCTCTTGCTCCTGTTCATCATCACCACCATCATTTTCATTCTTCTCCTCCTTCGCACATTATCATCATTGTTGTCGTCATCATCAACCCTATCCTCCTTTTCTTCCTAATCATCATTCTGAATTTTCATCACTGTCATAGTCATCATCATCAAAAAAACGAAAAATCGTTTTGCACCCTTTACCTAGTACCTGAAAATGTAAAACAAAACTCAAAGCACTTACTAGCAGGCTTTTTGGGTTTCACACTCTTGTCTGTTTCCAATTTATCGCTCTGTCCCAGTTTGTTTTCTGCAACGACGGCAAAGAAATATCCTTTCTTATCACTCAACTTGCGGAAAGTGAATGAATTGTCATAGACACCAACGTGGCCGACGTCCTTCCATTCTTCACTTCCCTCCTCCAACTGGTAGAGACGATAGCCGGTCAGTTTGGATCCACCATCAGACTTGGGTGCTGACCACTCAACTTCCACAAAGTCTTTTCCAACCTTGTTGACTTTCAGGTTATTTGGTGATGCTGGAACAGCTGGAAAGAAAAAAAAAATAAAAATGAGAAGCGCCTTGATGCACTGAGGGAGAGTTAAGGTTTAAAAAAAAAAAAAGAAACCAACATTTGTTGAGAGATTTCAAAATGAGGGTCTAGAAATGTTGTAAACTACTTCTACTTGATCTTGATGAGGGAAAAAAGCCCTCTAAATTTTAAAATTAAGTCATATGTTTGCTAATTGAGAATTAGAAACTGTAAAAAGTGTAAACTTTTTCTTTAATTCATTATTTCCTTTAAGATTGCAATCTCACTTGTATGACATGTATTTTCATGTGACATAGCTATAGCAATTCCAGTGTCACTCACAAATACTGACAGTTATTATTGGCTCTCACTATACTCTCACAAAGGACATTTTTCAATGCCTTAGTCTTCCCACTATAAAAAAAAAAAATATGTTCCTATAAATGTCAATGAAAAAGAAGTTCATTAATCTTGTTCAATTTTGAGCTCACCGGCGGGCTTTTGGGGCTTCACAGTTTCTTTGGAGTCTAGGGGCTCACTTTCTCCTTCATCATTGACGGCTGTCACTCGGAACATGTACTCATTGCCCTCGATCAATTTGTCTACGGGCAATGTTGTCACATCACCAGGGACAGAGGCAGCCTTGCTCCATGTTGAGCGTTTCAAGTCGCGGTATTCAACGATGTATTCTTTGACTGGCAAACCTCCATCACTGGTAGGTGCTTTCCAGCTGATGGTGACGGAGTCTGCTGTCAAAGTGGAGAAACTGATCGGTCCTTGGGGTTTGGATGGCTTGTCTGCAAGATGAAAATATTCAATTAATTGATTGCCTTGGGAAATGGTTTTCTCAGAAATGGTTTTCACTGATAAAGGTTTGTCCTAAAGAGACTTCTAAATATATATATATAAAAAAAAAAAAAAAAAAAAAATATATATATATATATAATGTGTGTGTGTGTGTGTACTCGATAAATGAAACATTATATTCTAAAAAAGGCAAATGTAATCCAAATTGATTTTGTCTTAAATAAAGCAAAATTCAACATTTTTCCAATGAAAACATATTAAATTTTCAAATCCTGCAGTTCAGTTTACAAGGAATACAAATCATTTGTAGAAGTGCATTTTCAAATTTAGACTTCATTATAACATAAATAAAAAGTTAAAATACTACATACCAAATTTACTCTTGGGTGTGACGGTTGTCTCTGTGGTCAGAGGCTCCCCAACACCATGTTTATTTTCAGCACTGACACGGAACTGGTAGTTGGATTTCTCTAGAAGGTTTTGAATTTTGAATGATGTTTCATCCGGACTGATTTTGTCCACGCGTGTCCATGTGGGTCGTGTCATCTCCTTCTTCTCAACAACATAGCCAGTCAGAGGTGAACCGCCATCGTTGGTTGGGGCCTGCCATTCAAGAGTGACACTAGTCTTCTCAATGTCCTTGACCTTCAGGGGTCCAACAGGGACTCCAGGTTTTCCTTGAGGAGGGAGAAGGATAAATAGAAAGGAAATAGGGATGGTTTTAGATGATGAATCAACAGGGTTCAGTGAGATGAAATATGATGAAAGAGGAGGAGCGATTGCACAAAAATCCAGAAGTTCACAATAAGAATGTACTTAGTTCATTTGAGCTAGGGTTGCTTATTGTTATTTTAATAAAGTGACAATGATATCAGAATCCACAAAACAAAAGGAACAAAAAAATAATAAAAAAAATAAAAAATTAACAAAAATCTCAACAACAAAAATCAAGCCCCTCTCATAACATGGAAAAAAAAATTCTGTTTTAGCTCTTGAAAAAAAGAATAATCAATATTAAATGAAAGGAAACAATTTCAACAAACTTTAATTTACAGCAACAAACACAAGCCAAAAGACAAATCTTGGAAACTCTGTTCAATCAATAAAAGCATACAATAAGTTACTTGTTCTGATTTTGCTTTCTATGCACAATGGTGAGATTGAATATATAAACAATTTCTCACATAATGTAAGGAAATGCAGCACTGAATATTAGATAATAATATGGGTAAATAAATGAAATGTAAATAAATATGTTTACCCTCTGGCTTCTTGGGGCTGACGGCTGTCTCTGTTTCACAAGGTTCACTGAGACCTGCAGCGTTTTTGGCGGAAACTGCAAACAAATATTTCACACTGTCCTTCAGTCCTGTGACCTTGTAAGAGGTGTCAAAGCTCTTGAGATCAGCAACTTCTACCCATTTGTCTTTGTCTTCTTCGCACATTTCAACTTTGTATCCAGTCACCTTTGACCCTCCATCAGAGGATGGGGCTTTCCAGTCCAAAGAAATGTAATCGGTGCCCACTTTGGTGATGCTCAAACTTGTGGGAGCACTCGGAACATCTGGTTAAAAGATATGCGTTGGTTTATAATTATTGAAAAAGACCTTTTATTTTTTGTTTGAGATGCAAAGTGAGCAGCCATTATAACTACAGATATCAATTAACAAACTTTAAAGTTTCCTTTAAAATGAATACTTAATTTAAGTCAAGATGGAGCTGATTGTTTGATACATATCGTAAATACCAAGAAGAAAAACAAACAACAACACAAATACAAAAATAAAACAAAACTCAAGAGTGATGAACATTAAAATGCAGAGACATGCAAGTGATTTCTCAGCTGAATATTGTAAAAGCTGAAAAAACAAAAACAAAACCGATCCCTCTTTTTGCATAAGGGGTCCTTTAAAAAAAAAAAAATGTTTGTATTGTGTAAAACATCAATAAAAGCAACTTATTTTCTCACATCAAAAGTATCATTTAATCCTTTGTAAATATCACTCACCAATCTTTTTGGTGGGCAGTGCTGTTTCCTTTGCTTCTAAAGCGGGGCTTTGACCTTCTTGATTCACAGCAAAAACACGGAAGTGATACTCTGTGCCTTCTCGGAGGTCATCCACGTCGAAGGTGGTCGTGTCGCCATTGACTTTTCCCACTGGTGCCCAGGATGACCTGGCAGAGGGTCTGGACTCAATGATGTATGAGGTGATGGGTGTGCCTCCGTCACTCTCAGGGGGGTTCCATGTCAAAGTCACGGATCGTTCTGTCAAGTCCTTCAACTCCAAGGGCCCAACAGGACGAGACGGCTTTTCTGTGTTTTGAAAAATCAATAAGGGCTCGCAATTTTTGTTGTTGAGGAAAAATAGCATGAGCAAGGAATATTTTAAGGCTGATAGATGCAAGTATGAGGGTACAAATAAGGTAAATATGGGTCGTAAATAGACAAAAAAACTTTTCAGTGAAAGCATAAAAAAGGAGAGAAAAAAAAGAAGAGAAGATTTTTAACAAAACTACCAAAATAAAAATATCTGTGATATCTTATTCCTGATGTAAATTTTCCTGAATTTCAAAGTATTGGCAAACATGATATAATTCCAACTAATAAAAATCATATCATTACAAGTCAGATATCACAGGAGCTCATTTATATCACTGGCAAGTGGAATAAATAACTGGAAGTAAATACAACATGAAAGATTTATAAAGAATACCAACCAAATGGACTCTTCATCTTGATGGACGACTCAGATTCCAGCCAGTCACTTGATCCATGTTTATTTCTGGCGCAGACACGGAAGAAATATTCATTTCCTTCGATCAAACTTCGAGGTGTGACGGAGGTATCGGAAGCGTCACATGTCTCGAGTTTTGTCCACTGAGTACGAGATGCTTCCCTGCGCTCCACGTCGTAACCAATCAGCTTAGAGCCGCCATCAGACTTTGGTGGATTCCAGGTCAGGGTGACCGTTGTTTTGTCGATGTTGGTCATCGTCATAGGGCCCTCAGGTCTGTCTGGTGGTCCTGTTTTGTGAAGAGAAATGCACAATGACAGTATCTTATCATTCAAATGTGCAGACACATAAATCATTCAGACACAGACAGATGTTGAGACTAAAAACAACACTTTCTGCCTGAGATATTTTTTCAAATTAATTAATAAAACTTCTTTATATTATATCTTATTCCCACTGAGACTTGCTTTAAATATAAAATTCAAATTCATTTGGGTGTTGATGATCGAATATTTATAAGGAACACAGATAGCTAATAACATAAATTTATAAATAATTGTCCTTGTATGAATAATTAATAACAAAGGAAAGCAGACATCTTACAAAGATGAGCAAATCTATCTGACTATTTATAATAAATATTCAACAAGCAAAGGTAAAAAAAACAACAAACTTAAATAAATGAGAATAAGTAATTTGTGTACCTTCAGGCTTTTTGGGCTTGATGATAGCGTCTGTCTCACAAGGTTCTCCAAGTCCAATTTTGTTTTTGGCCGAGACTGAAAAGTAGTAGCCAACACCTTCTTTCAGCTTGGTGACTTTGTAAGCAGTGTCAAAAGCGTCGATGTCTGCCACTGTGACCCAGTCGTCTGAAAATTCTTCACATTTCTCAATCTTGTAGCCAGTCACCTTGGAGCCTCCATCCTTGGCAGGCGGTTTCCATTCAAGCGTGACGTAGTCGATTCCAACTCTTCCAGGCTGCAGGTTCTGAGGTGGACCTGGTGGTACTGAAAATAATAATAATAACAATAACAATAATAACAATAATAATAACAATAATAGTAATAATAATAATAATAATAATAATAATAATAATAATAATAACAATAATAAAAGAAATATTAAATATCATTGAAAAAAAACCCAAAAAACTGTATAGGCATTTTTATCAAAGCCACACTCAGATATTGTGGCTTATAATAGAAATAAAACAATTTAATCCAAAAGTCCCAAACATTAAAACAAACAAAACAACAACAGCAACAACAACAAAATAAGAATAACAAACTAACAAAATAAAACATAAATTACCAATTTTCTTTGCTGGTTTAGCAGTGTCCTTGCCCTCAAGTGGTGCACTTTGACCTTCAGAATTCACTGCAATCACACGGAAGACGTATTCTGTGTCAATGCGCAGGTCAGGGACGGTGAAAGTGGTCTCGTCACCTTTCACTTTGCCTGCTGGTGTCCATGTAGAACGGTTGGACTGACGTTGTTCAATGATGTATGAGGTCAAAGGTGAACCTCCGTCACTCTTGGGTGGTTTCCATGACAGGTCAGCGGATGATTCCGTCACGTTGGAAATCTCCAGGGGACCAACTGGTGATGACGGTTTTTCTGAAGCAGAGTGGAAGAGAAGAAAATACATGGGCATGAATTATCATACGCCACAATTTTTATAATCTATTTTAACAAAGCTGGAAACTGTTTTAGGCACTTTAGAAATTCAAGGAATCCTTTGTAAAATTTTGCAATTTTGAAGAAATTCATGTAGTAAATAAAAACCAACAAAAAACATACGAAAAAACACTTTTTTTTTTTTATCCCTAAACAAAAAGTTGCATTTTTCAAAACTCATACTGTACTCCAGATAAAAAAAAAAGTTGTAACCGTTTACACAGTTAGAATGAAAAATAAAATCTAAAAACTCACCAAATGGACTCTTCATCTTTACAGATGTTTCTGTCTCCAAAAATTCACTGCGGCCATGTTTGTTCTCAGCACAAACTCTGAAGTAATATTCAGTTCCCTCGATGAGACTGCGGCTAGTCACTGATGTTTTAGATGCAGGGCAAGAATCCATCTTGGTCCACTGTGTGCGAGTCGCTTCACGACGCTCCACCGCATAGCCGGTCAGTTTAGACCCTCCATCTGATTTTGGTGGTTTCCAGGTCAAAGTGATGGTTGTCTTGTCAAGGTCGGACATTTCAAGGGGTCCTTCTGGAGGTCCAGGTGGGCCTGTGAGAAGGCAGGGTGAAAAAGATCAGGGAATTTTAGTTTAAATCATTTCAGATAGAGTGTAGGATTGAATTCCTTCTTCATGGAATCATGTCAAGACAGATCTAGTTGTATCAAATTTCTCATCCGGAAACATTGCAGCTATACTAGCTCCATGTATTTTTTTAAAAGCATTAATATGAGAAGACTTCATGAACAACAATAATTGTAAAAAAAAAACAAACAAAACAAAACAAAAACAAACAAAACAAAACAAAACGAAGCATAAAAACCCCCAAAAAACTAAGGAAAACAAAACGAAAGATAACAAAAACAAAAGAAATGTAAGCAAAAACATTACCTTCTGGTTTCTTTGGTTTGATGACTGCGTCTGTCTCACACGGTTCTCCCAAACCGGCCTCGTTCTTGGCTGAG
>JBCJKE010134843.1:0-10742 GCA_039654525.1 Melibe bucephala
TACATACATACATACATACATACATACATACATACATACATACATACATAATACATACATACATACATACATACATAAATAGACAGTCCCCGAAATAGAGAAAGATGAAAAAGTAGGGTGATAGGGCATTCAGCCCCTAGATTTTTTGCACCTTTCATTTTTTCGTATCTTACTCATGAACAACAAGAAGCACGTCATATTTTAATCATTGATAAATTCACTAAAAATGTCCTCTGATGTTACACTCACACAAACTTTAGTTGGCCTGAACATTCATTATAAGCACATAATTAGTAGTGGTGGTGGTGGTGGTGGGTTTCCAAAATAGTAGTTCGTAGTGGTGGTCATTCTTTGTCTAGTGTTTTCAGCTTCTTTTAGTGTAGATCTTTTATGCTTCACATATTGTAGATCTTTTGCTAACTCATTTCATTTTGATGTTGGCTGTGTGAAGCATCTTTCTGAGATTTGTAAAGGCTGTACAAATTGTGCACGTTCTTAATCATATGGGGGGATATTTCGAATTTTGTTGGGTCAATGTTTCTGGCTTGCATAAACGATTTTGTTATTGCAAGGGCCTCATAATTAAGCTGAGTAAGACGGGATCAATCATCCTCGATAATATCATCCATTATATTGAAGGTCCCCTCAATTAAAAAGCCACTGATACTGCTGAAGAGGTCTTTAATAAATTTTGACAGCATACAATATTTTGGCTTGCCTTGATTTTTCATGATAAATACATGCTGCCACCAGTCTGAAATCTCCATCAGTGCTGTCAGCATCAATCATGGAGATTGCATCATCAGTGGTGTAACATCTTCATTCCTTGTCAAGAATATCCAGTTCTTCCTTGATGACATTGGGGAGTGACTGTGCCAAAGAAAGAGATGCTTGCACTGCCATGCCTGACCTCTGGTTACATGGATCGGTGAGAGTTGTTGTTTAAAAGCAACTAGAGAACCATCTTTGTTGCCTCAATGTATCCAGCTTTCAGTGATTTAAGAAAAAGATGTAATCCATGGAAATGACGAATTGTCTTTCTCATGGATGTCTGTATAATGGTACTTGGCTTCCCAGTTTAGCTGCATCAAACTGTGGGATGTGTTCAGGCAAAATAAAGTTTGAAAAATACTGCTGCACAAGCTTGAAAGGTTCAGTGTGAAGAGTATGTATGACACATAAGCTAGGCTAGCTGAACTGAAAAAGCTTGACAAAACCTTGAAATTGGCTAAGAACTGAAAAAGTTTGACAAAACCTTGAAATTGGCTAAGAACATCCCTGTGTTCTTGAATGGCAGCCTGGCTTTTTTTATAGAGCTGTCAAGGGCATTTATGATTCATATTTTCCTGTCAAGATTTGCATCAGATTTGGCCCGTTTCTTTTGAGCCACCTGTATGTCATCAATTGTCTTCCTGTCTTCGGGAGAGATTTGCAGTTTGTCAAAAATGTCGGTTTTCAGCTTAAGATTTCTCTCTTTCAAGACGGTGGAATAATAAACAGTTTGTGAATCCCAAAGTTCCATCAAGCGATCACAGACAATTTTCATTTGGAGAAACTGTGTTGGTAGGGGTTTCGTTTTGTAGTTTGCTAATTTCTTATCAAAACGCTTCATTACTGATGCCCTATGTGACATTCAACATTTTGTTTTCATTATTTCTTCAAAAACCATTTCAGGGGTTTCAACACTGCCTTCACTTTTACGATACATTTCACTAAGATCAGATACTGTCTCGATGCTCTTTTCCAATAAAGTGTGCATTTCCAGACACACTCTCGAGACTGACAACAATCATTTCTATCGATTTTAGGCTTAAATATTGTTTCTGATTTCATTTTAGCTATGAAAATCATGTTTTATTTTTAAAAATGTATTTGATTAACAATCATTGTATATGAGAAATTGAGATTGACATTGTTACATAATCACCTAGTGGTATGACTGTCTAGAAAAAGGTGGTGCAGTGTTAGCTACTGGAAAGATTGCTGCTGGGACTTGCTGGTCGCTGGAGGGATTATTCCTGGTGAGATGTTTGTTGCGTGGTCAGGGAGTGGTGTTGCTGCTGGTGAACGAACTCACTGGTGTTGTTTAGAAGAGGGCAGGATATGATTTCTGATTTGTCGATGGCCGAAAAATTGAGAGGGAAGATGCTGCTTTTCTCTACTGGTGAATCACTGATTTTTTTCCCCCCTAGGACTTTCTGGTAGGCTTCTTTGAATGTTTTCTCAAATGATCTCTTAGTTATCACCTCTGTCTTTGAATGATGCCGTACTACCTCTCTCCACCTGGCTTCAAAGGACAAAGCAGTGTGGCATCAAGACGCTGGTTGAGATGGGATGCGTGGGGAAGTAATCCATATAATACCATCCCATTTTGGAGCATAGTTTATTAGCCCGCAGGGACTAGCTGTCCACCAGCAGCTACACAGGCTTCTTGAGATGAGCTGTCCGTGTGATCAAGGTCTTCTGAAGCCAGTCCTTGAAGAGGTCATTGTTTATCCACCGGTTTACCGCTTTCCAATGAAATTTAGAACATTTCCTGACTGGGTATCCAGGTGAAACCCGGTTTCATCCGCGTTAAAAGTTCCTCTCTGAATCCAGGAGAGTTCCAGCGTCAATGTTTGCGATTGTCTCCCTCAAGCCCTGGTACCATTTGCCTAGGCTGTCCTTGGTCACAAGGGCCCATGCAACGCCCAACTTTTTGGTAAAACAATCTCAGGGTGCATATTTCCAGGCATGTTTCCGACCATCTAGTCTCGCGGCCTCAGTAATCAAGGGCTGTTACTTTACAGACCTTTACAGTAGTGGAAAACACTGTGTAAGGTGATTACGAATATTATCCAGAGCGGCCTGTCCATAGGATTACCTGCCATTCGAGGTGTTCAGAGATGAATCATGAGTCCGCTTCATGCTGTTGTCTGACTAAATTTGACATTTGATGATATGCCTGGGAAGACATCAGTGGTTTCTTTGGGTTGGTACAATAAATACTCCAGCGCTTCTTGCTAGGTCTCCCCACAGGAAAGTATGATAGCATTGGGTTATGCCTATCAACACATCTTATGAACTTATTGTAATTCTCCAGCACCAGGGGCTTGGATGACATTGGGTTACGTTGCATGTCTTAATTTCTTGAAATCAAGATCACTTGTCTATTGTCATTGAAAGACATAACCACAATGTTGCCCTTTTCCTCCTGCCCTTTTTAAGTTTCCTTTTCATTGAAGAAGGAAACCCCGTGCGGTTGGCTTTGATAGTACCACATGTGCATGTTTCATCCTTCATAAGATCAGAAACTAGATCGTATGAAGCAAATAGCTGATCAAAATACATGTGATGATTTTTCCCAGTAAATGGGTCGTCCCAGGCCCTCCAATCCTCATTGGGATTGCGTTGAAGTATTCTGCATTTATGTCTCTCACAAAGTTGCGTCAATTTACTATGGCTTCTGACGCCATCCCGCACTCTGGGGATAGATGTTTCAAAGACACAGTCTCAACAGAATAATGGTAGAGCAGGTCCGAAGTTTGTGTATGTTGCAGTTTGGTTTTTAAGCCAAAAAACCCCCTAAAAAAAACCCTATTGTACCTGATTGGATGTTCCTTCTTTCAAGCACCATTCTGGCATCTCCACCTTTGTTCATCTGGGGCCACCCCCGAAGTTGTATTTTCTCTGGACTTCTGCCATCTAATCAATTTCAACTGTCTTCCCAGTCCCTCCAGTTCTAATCGGGATTGCGATAAAGTATTCTACATAATGTAAAATAGGGTTGCAGATATATGTATGGACAGAATGGGTTTTTTTCCCCTCTTTTGTTCGCTTAAAAGAAAAAAAGAAGAGGAATAAGGAACAACAAACAAACCCTGAAAATTCTTTTCACTTTTTCAATGTTGTCACATTTTTCTTACAACCGCACTCCCCACACTCGCACAAATATCTTTTTTTTTTTTCCTTTTCCTTTGCTGTTTAGATATACATAATGTGGGGATATTGTTTGATGATTATTAGCCTCTCGCTTTCTCACATACACACACAGACACACACTTTAAATTATTTAGTTTGTATTGTATAGATTTGTTTCGGGATTTCTTAGTGTATTTTCATACTTTTTATTACTTTGACTTCATTTTGGTTTGTTGTTTTTTGTTTTATCTTTGTTTTTGTTTTTAATTTTTTTTTTCCTGCATACGTTTACCGACATATACCATCACAATAGGAAGCCTTATTGCTTTCACATTTAGCCTAGCTTGGCTGCATAGAGGTCACAATCTATTTCCGCTACTTCATTTTAGAAAGAGGCGAGTTGTGAGCTCTTCCACTCAGGTGGTTGGATATTTTATTGTGGATTTGAGAAATATTCTGCCAGAGATTTATTCATGGTCACAATCTATCTCTTAACGCATATCAAGCAAGTTGTGAAACTTCCAGTCAATTTGCCATGTAGTCTCTGGTTTTATCTTTATCTTTATGTTTATTTTTTAATGATTTATCATGAATGCTGGATTAATCAAATCATTCTGGTGAAGTTTTTAGTGCAACAAATTCAGTACACGAAAATGTGGTAACTGTTTAGATAGAAAGTATTTTTATGTTAGTGGTTTGGGAATTGAGAACAAGAATGTACGTTTCGGTATGTCTGTTTATCCCGCATTTCTGTACATCTTAGGCCTTCCATGTTTGTCAGAATTTGTAATGATAGGTATACATCAAGCTGTTCTTCTCTTTCTTTTCTTTCCTTTCCTTTTTTTTTTTGTATTTTTTTTTTTTTTTTTTGTTTATTTTACAGTCACCCACCAACAACCACACAGATGTGAGAGAGTAAGCTGTGAGAAGAGAATAAGTGACTTTCTGTCATATTTTAAAACTGCTAACAATATTTCTGTCCATATGTATATTTTCATTCCCTTTTCTTCTTCATTGTGAATCACAGTAGGAATACTGCTTCCTTCATCGTTCTCGATGTTTACCTCAAAAATCCCTTCTGATTTGCAATGCTTTTCTGTAATTTATTAGTTTTATCACTTTTTATATATTATGACTTTCCTAACAAAATATGGGTCCCTCCCTTTCCTGAGCTCTCATGTGCTCAAGCGCACAACAACAACTTCAATAGTAATGTCATCTGCAGGAGGCTGATGATATGATTTCTTGCCAATGAGATTGAGGCGATTGAGGTTCAACGCTATAAGCGGGGTTGACAGGGCTTGAATATCGGACTCTTGTTGAAGTAATGACTGGGTCTCATGTTGTGGCAGCTTGAAACAGGAGTCAAGGAGACAATTTACTCTATGGTAAATCGGACATTCTGATACTGTCATTGCCTTTGGTATGGTACAAGCTTCTGTAGCCATAATGTCCTCTAAAGGCTAAAGCAGAAGGGAATGGAAAAATATAAAAGAGAGAATTAGTAATCAAAGAGAAATACCCAATCATAGAATTGATGAAACATGTTTTGATGTTAAAACAACATGGTTTAAGACATTAACTAACATTCCATAATATGAATGATAATATGCTTGCCTTTCACTCCTTTAGCAATGTCAAACATATCTGTTTTCAACATCCAATCTGTTGGTCGTTGGGTGATAATATGGTTCATAACACTAAAGGAAGACTCAACCCTTGGTCCTGTAAAAATTGATAAACAGGCTCTGATAACAGGGCTAAGAACATTATAATTTGGATTAAGAGGCACTTGTGCCCACCATAAATCCAGTTTCTTTTCTGTTATTGAAGATTGAAATAACAAGTATGTTTGAAGAGATGAGGCAGCTCTGGTAAATTGATCTTTATCCTCTCTTGTAACAACTGTTGGCAATAAATCAAACAGGTCTTGAAGAAGTCCTGTACAAGCTCTACTGTGGCCACACAATTCTGGTTCTAAAGTTGAAAGAAGACTAAGGTTCTTATTCCGAAGAGAAAGTTTCTGTTTCAGGTATTCAGATGTTTCTTTGTATGCAGTCCACACCTTCTTTTGAAAATTATTTCATCTTCTGCTTCCAATTCAAATAAAATCGCCTGTGCAGCTTCACCAATAAACAATCCTTTTTAACGGAAATGAAAATTTTCAACATATCTGAACAGAAAGATATCTATATAGCAAACTCTTGAGTGGAAATCATACGCTCGATACAAATTATGAAAGACATATAATGTACAGTCTCAGGAAAAAAATATAATTAACATTGCAGTTTAATAAGACACAAATTTGAGACTGGTAGTAGCCTGTTGGAAATCATAAACTGATTCTAATATTAAGTTGTTTTGAAATTTGAACAGTGAACAGTTACAAAGGTAATGGTCTCTGTTCAAAACATGTGTTGATGTATTGAATTGATGTATCGACAGCATTTGCTTCCTCCAAAGACAGAAAAATAAAAGAATTTAACTTAAAGATGAACAGAGCCTGTCCCTTTTCCTAACTGCACAGAGCGGTTGAGGACCAGGCCTGTCATCCTGCCCACAGCTGACTGTTGTCTCAGCTGGGACATCTATCACACCACTTCACTCCACATCCAAGATAATGTTGTGCAGGACAGCCTCACAAATTATCAACTTACATAGCAGTTGATCATCCCTGCATTCAAAGTGCTTCAACCTACGACACTAACCTTTAAGTAGGCCGATGCACCTCTCTACACATGACCTGTTCACAGCATGTGTGAAATTGAAACTCCTCTGATGTCTGGTTAAACTCCCTGTGTCCCAATATAGGACCATCACAGCGATGTCCAGGGCATATGCAGAGTACCCCAACAAGTGGAATTCCTTTGGAATAGAGGTAATCCACCTTGAAAGGGGACTGTTGCAATACACCCTGGCATCGTGAGCTGATCCCGTAAACCCCATGAAAATATCCACTATACCAAGTTGGCCATCACATGTCACCTGAGCAAGAAAAAGATATTGAAATGAATGATGAGAGAATAGATAATCAATTACAATGAAGATAAATGAGATCCTGAAGAAAAAATATATTTGTAGTGGCTCACAGAAAATATTAGAGCAGGGATGACTGGAGAAAGATTTCAGACACCAAAACCCCACACACCAAAAAGGTAAAATGAGAAAACAGCGAAGGAAAAAAAACAACTGGAAAATGTTACCTGGGTGTGCATGGCCAGAAAGCCTTTCCTACATATGTAGGCATCACGTCGTTCACGCAGTTCCCCTGATCATGGGGATGTACGTGCCATCGACACACCCCATGACACCGGGAAAGGTGAACTGGTGTGAAATTTTTTTGAAATCAGCATTAGATTCCTTCTGTTCAAAAGTAAAGGTGAAACTTTTATACAGAGGGAGGATACTTACAATAAAGTTTGTCAATAAGAAGGTTTGCTGACGAAGGGGGAACAATTTGTTGACAATCCTTTTTCTCTGTTTCCCTGCAGGGGTAAGGTTCTTGATCATGCGAGGGGATATTTCGAATTTTGTTGAGTCAATGTTTCTGGCTTGCATGGACGATTTTGTCATTGCAAGGGCTTCGTATTAAATGGAGTAAGGCGGGATCTATCATCCTCGATGATGTCATCCGTTATATTGAAGGTCCCCTCAACTAAAGGGCCACTGATAATGCTGAGGAGGGCTTGAACCAATTTTGACAGCTTTGGATATTTTGGCTTGCCTTGGTTTTTCATGATAAAAATATGCTGCCACCAGTCTTCATCTAGTTTGAAATCTCCATCAGCGCTGTCAGCATCAATCATGGAGATTGCATCATCAGTGGTGTAATATCTTAATTCCTTGCCAAGAATACCCAGTTCTTCCTCCTTGATGACATTGGGGAGTGACTGTGCCAAAGAAAGAAATTTGTGCTGCCCTAGTTTTGACAGCACGCCTAGCTGCAGACTAGATAACATCTCCAAGTGCATCACAGGCATGCCTGGAGCCAATAGTGTCGCTCAATTTTAATGTTATCCATATTCAGCTCGGTAATCAAGGAAAAGGGAACCTTTGCCTTGTATTGCGATGTTGCACCATCGCTAAAAATAACCATTTTCTTCATCAGAACATGGACGAGGTGCTGAATGACACACCAGGTGGTGGCCTAACACTCAGTCATTTGTATCGGTCTGCCTGCCATTCGTAATTAAATTTATGCAACGTGAGTGACTCTATTTCTGTCATGAGCTCAGCTACAACATTATCCAAGGAACCCTTTCTCTCAATTTTTTTCGAGTTTTGATTTCTTCTCATGAGAAACATGCTCCCATCGCGCCCATGTTAGAATGGGATGAGTGACAGAAAATGTAAAAAGATCCCTGATTTTAGAAGTGCCACATTCTGCACAATGTCTTTCAACACAAACAAGTTTGTTTTTTTTTCTCGAGACGAAGCAAAATGACTGGCTGCTCTTCAGTTGGTCTAGAGTATTTTGAAAAATGATTCAAGAAAGAAAAGAAGTTTTCGGCGGTCTTCCATTGTGATGCTTTCGGTTGACCTTCACCTTGCGCACACTTGGCAAGCAAAAACAACTCCTTGTCTAAATGATCAATCACCACACTTAAATTTAAATGATCCTCGTGCACCACGAGTTCTTTCCCAGCCTTTTCAGTCTTCTCCCACTGTTTCCACACTTTCACAGAATCTTAATTAACCCCTACCTTCTCTCTAATATTAGTGATTAAAGACTCTGGCCCACAAGAGTTACATGATCTCTCTAAACAGGTTCTTTTAACTTCTAAACAGATTTTTTTTTTTACAAGTTCTTTCACACAATTGACTTTTTCCGTAAACAAACACTGAGGAGTTTTTGTATCTAGGAGAATGGATTCAATGCACTGAAGGACTTTCCTACTTGTGCTGCCATAATGGTTCATGCAAACTATATTAAAGGCAAAAGTAATATGTACACATTCTACATGTAAATTGGTAATCTTCTCCAAGTTGTTATTGAGGAGAAAAACAACATTGTCTACAAAATAATGTCATACTGGTGACTGAAATCACCACAAAATGGTGAGTTATAAATAAATGATGGGATATACGATATAAATAATTATTTGGTCTGAAAGGCCTCCTCAAGATATACAAAATGACACATTTAAGAAAAAGGTAGGGTTTTTACAATGCCGTAAATAAATAGAAACATTAACACCCCAAAACATAAAACAACGCCACAGTCTTACCAAGCATTATACTCGGCTACTGTTACACACGGTCCGGCTACTTTTCACACACACACGGTACCGCGGAAATATACACACACACACACAGCAACGGTGGGACCAGCGCGCGGGAGGGCGTTACGCCATCCGGCGATAACCGGTACCCTGCTCGCAGCGCCAAATGTAGAAAGAGAGAGAGGAGGGGGGGGGGGAGGCTAGGCGATGGCGTCCTGTTGTAGGGGATTTGCCTGCGACGACAAGCTTGTTAAGGCAGGAGCATAGTCGAGCAGCGATTCCATGGTCCCTTGTCATCTGCCATGAAACCGCCTAAGCCGGTCGAGCGGACTGAAGTTTGTTTGAGGATGTCCCGGACCTGTCGACCGCTGCGCCTCTCCTCCGATGGCCTTGACAGCACCTCAGCCCGTGCTGTGCCTTTTAAGAAGCCAAGGACCCATTCTGCGGCTATCTCCACGGGCATGTGGAATGACCGCATGGTCCTCTCTGCGGCGTCGACAAAGTGCCCGCATCCCTCCTCCTCGTTCTCGCCACTGAAAGTGGGCAGGGGCGTTGGCTGTATGTTTTGTACAACAATTAGAGTTTGAGGAGGCATGGTGCCCTCCGCCATCTCGCTGCTGGGGCCACTGACTGTCCTAGCTCCTCTCGGCATCAATAATCAATGATTTAGAAGTAGATCTAAGCAGTAGGCAGGTCTGCAACTGTTTGAGTTGACAAGAACTACCCTGCTCGCGGCGCCAAATGTGACAGTGACACAGGAGAGTGGTAAACAGGGGACACCCAATCGTGTCGGGCGAAAAAACATTTTCTACAAAATAATGTCATACTGGTGACTGAAATCACCACAAAATGGTGAATTATAAATAAATGATGGGGCGTACGATAAAAATAATTATATGGTCTGAAAGGCCTCCTCAAGATTATACAAAATGACACATTTAAGAAAAAGTAGGGTTTTTGCAACGCTGTAAATAAGTAGAAACATAAACACCCCAAAACACAAAACAACGCCACAGTCTTACCAAGCATTATACTCGTCTACTGTTACACACGGTCCGGCTGTTTTTCACACACACACGGTACCGCGGAAACACACACACACAGCAACGGTGGGAACAGCGCGCGGGAAGGCATTACGCCATCCGGCGATAACCAGCCCCCTGCTACCTGCGCCTCTTGGCCTACTATACTATTTCACTATACTATTGTAGTTGTAGAAAAATTATCAAATAAAAGTGAAGGAAGAAAATAGGACATGAAAAATTGAAAACAACTGCAAAAATGATTGAAATATATATATATATATATATATATATATGTATTTTTCTGGTATTCTGATCCTTGTCTACTGTACAACTGTAGTTTTCTTTTGGAGTTTCTACACAGTTGAAAGTGTGTGTGTGTGTGAGACAGAAGAATGGGAGAATCCTTACTCTTACATGTGTTTATTTTTATATTATTATAATATAAATTCTATCTTTATAATTAAAATGTGGATACAATATGTGATATTATATGTATACATGTTCTATAATGAATATTATTTAACCCTGTAGAACCTGACTATAGAAGGAATGTGAGAAAAATTCTGATATTTGTAGGTTGTAACTGTTTTGGCTC